>JAUNZM010000430.1:0-127199 GCA_033459285.1 Clamator glandarius
TAATGGGGGGTTTTGGTTTGGTTTTATTGAGTATGTGTTGTGTTTGTAGGGTGGGGGAAGGAGTGAGAGAGATTATTATTATTAGGTGTGTTTTGTGTTGTGTTGATTTGATTGTGGTGTGTGTGGTTGGGTGGGGGTTGGTTGGGGTTTTTGGGAGTATGGTTGTGTATGGATTGTGGAAGGTGTGTGGGGAAGTGGTATGGTGTGGTGTAAGGTTGTTGGGATGTGGGTAGGTTATATGAGGGGAGAGGAGGGGGGGGGGGGGGGGGATGGGGGGTTTTGTGATGGGGATGGTGATTGGGTTATGAGATTAGTATTGATATTGTAGGGATGTGGGAATAATGTTGATGGGAAATGGGTAGGGGATGTGATGGATAGGGTTATGAGGGGTGATTGTAAAGGGGGGTGGGTGGGTGGGGGTTGAGGGTAGGGTTTGGGGAGATTGTTGATTTTGATTTGGGGAGGATAGATAAGATTGATGGTGGATGAGGAGATGAGGAGGGGTGAGGGGGATAGGTGGGTGGAATGGGGTGTAATAGGGTGGGAGGGAGGGGGGGGGGGGGGGGGGGAAATTTTATATAAGGTTGGGAAGGATGAGGGAAGGTTATGTTTGTATTTAGGATGTTGGGGGAGGTGGAAGGGGGGGGTATGTAAGGTAGGATGGAGGGGGTTGGAGAGGGAAAAGTAAAGGAGAAAGGATGTGTGGGTTGTTGTGAGGTTAGAGGAGTTTGATATATAGGGGTGATTTGGAAAGGGGGGGGGGAGGTGTTTTTTGGTTTTTTTTTTTTATGAGTTGGGGGAAAAATGGGGTTTAGGGGTATGGGTTATGGGAGGGGGAATGTGTTATGAAATAGGAGGTTGTTGGTGGATATGATAAGTAGGAATATTTATGAAAAGTTTTGATTGGAGAGGTGTAAGGGGTATGTGTAGAGTGGAGAGGATAGGTAGTGTAGTTTGAAGTTAAGGGTGGGAGAATTGTTTGTAGAGATTGGTGGGGGGGTTGTAATGAGAGAGAAAATAAGTTAAGGGAAGATAGAGGTGTTTTTTGGAGGGGGAGGGAGAGTAAGTGTTTGTGGGGTAGAAGATTGAAGGGAAAAGTGAAATGGGGGGGGTAGGTTGAGGAAAGTTTGGGGATAGGGGGGAGGGATTGGGGGGGGTGTGTGTTTAGATGTGGGGTGATAGTGTAATTGAAATGTGATGAAATTTTGATGTGATGGGGGAGGAGTTAGGAGAAAGGGGGGAATAAGATAGGGGGGAGATGGTTTGTTTTTTTGTTGTTGTTAGTTGGTTATGGGATGTGAGGTAAGAAGGAGGATGTGGTTGGGTAAGAAGGTGGATATGAGAATAGAGGGAAAGGGATATTTTTGTAAGATATATTGGTTGTATATTAAGAATGATTGGAAATGGTTTTTGATTGGGAGGGGGTATTTTGGGTTTGATATGGAGAGTATATGGGGGTGTGTGGTTAAGAGGGATTTAATAATTATATGGGGTTTTTTTTTGTAGGAATGGAATGTAGAGAAGAGGATGGAGAGGGATAGGATGTATATTGTTAGGTGGGTTATTGTATGGTTGGTATTGGGGAAGGTAATGGGAGGTTTGAGGAGGGGGGATGGGTGGTATGTGGAGTGTTTGTATTGTGAGGTGTTAAATTATGATGGTTTTGATGGTTGAAGGATGATTGGGTAAAGGAGATGATGGGGAAGAAGAGTAAGGATTGAGGTATGTGTGAGTATGATAGGGAGAAAGGGTGAGAAAGTAGAGGTATATGATATGTGGGGGGGGATTTATGATGAAGGTTAGAATAGGGGAGGGGATTTGTATGATTTGTGGTATTTATATTATATTGAAAAGATATAGGGGGAAGAAGTCAGGGTCTGTAAGTCCCTGCCATGTCTAATAAACCATTAGAAAATAATGAGCACTACAATGGACAAACACTTCTCTATTTAGCTTGCAAAGGCACGGCCACCAAAGTTAGGAAACACGTTATGCTGGTAATCCAGCTTCAGCTCCCTTAAACTTCTAAACTCTACTGCAGGCCTGAATGACAGGATCATGATTTACTTCTTTTCCCCTGCAGGACTGTTGCTTATCTGTGCTGATGGACAGGCAGAGCCAACGCTGCTGAGATGGGGCTGCCAGACCAAGAAGAAGAAAAATGCCAACTTGGGAGGGATATGGTTATGGGGTACAGGAGAGACAGCGCTCTGGCCACTGGATCATCTTCTTCACAACAATAAAATAGTGCTGAAAACAATAAAAAAGCCATTACTAAAAACAGCAAGAGGTTGCATGTGAGATGAGCAAATACAAAGGACAGCGCTAATTCCTCCCATCACTGTCCAAATGGGTTCCCCAGGCAGCTGACTGCAAGACACGGAGATCTGTGATCACCACAAACAGCAAATACTACAAATCTAATGGCATGTGGTGAAGAGCAGGAAAAACCTAGAGACCCCCCCAGGCCCATGCAGGAGGTGACAGCAGGGGGTATCTCCAGCAGTGCTGGCACCTCTGGGAGCTCTGCTGCCTCCTGGCATGGAGCCATCCTCCCAACACCAGGCCTGTGGCGATGCCATCGGGAAACGTTTTGAGCTGTAAATGAAGTCAAACCAAAAAGCAAAAGTGAAATGTAGTTTAACAAAAAAAAAAAAAAAAATTGTCCTTTTCAGTTCCAGTTGCTCACTGTTTCACCAGAGGAGTGATTAATCACCAGGACTGTGTTACGAGTGATCCAGCAACTGCTGCAATGCAGGGGTTTTGTTTGTTTGTATTAAGGAGAAAGAGGAAAAAAGCCCCAATTATTATTTAGCTCCCAAAATCAGGCTACTAGAGCTTAACAAAATTCTTCCTGGTTTAGGATGCTAAGGCCTGACCAGTGCCAAGGCAGAGAGGCACAGTGGCAGGCTGGCATCCCTGGACACAGCTGCGGGAAAAGGCACATACACAGGTCCAGAGATGCTCCAACCCACTCAGTCCACTGCCTATGTGCTGGCATGAAGTGGCACCTCTCCTGTGGGAAGGATCCATGCTGGAGGAACTCCTGTGCACCCACCACACTGCTGCAACAGCCCAATGGGCTGCAGTGTGCTGATGTGCCCGCTGGCAGTGTTTTAGTTCAGCCATTGCAATATCCTCCTGCAGGCTCTAATTTTTGCTTTGAAAGTGGTTTAGCTAGAGAAAATTGAAACAAGCCTGCTTTAAACCCAACTGAGCACATTCACCTGTGCTCAAACACAGCAGGTTTGCCTATGCACCTTTCCTTAAACAAGAATGATGCTGCGTTTGCAGAACTGGGCGAACGTGTGGTCTGCAGCCAGTGAAAAAGGCCAAGATAGAAGCACCAGTGCTGTGATGCAGGGGACTAACCCAACTCTAAAGCACCTGCTTGAAATATTTGAATTTCCACCTTTTGCCCTGGCAAAGTTGTTGCAGAGCACAAAATGTGCCAGAGGACATGGCCAAAGCTCCAGTGTCCACGGACATTTCAGTGTCTGAGTCACAACTCAAAACGGTGACAATTCTTGCAAGCAGACAAGGAAGGTGGTTCTTAGTCCTGACACTTTTTGAAAAGGATTAAAAGATAAAAAAAAAAAACAAACCCCCCAAAAACCCCCAGAAGTCCACAAGAAAATTAAAGCAAAGCTTCAGCGTCCAGCAGCACATCCACAATCCCTCCTGCTCTCCCTAGATGGACCCTGCTGCACCTCCCTGGGCAGAAAGTGCTCTGCCCCATCAGTGAAGGCAGCTTTGCACAGCAGCCCCTCCAGCCCTACTGACAACTCTTTGCACCGAGCACATCTATTTTCTCCTTTTGGAGCAGATCGCCAAAGTCTGGGGTCTTTGGAAAGCACAGCGGGAATGGGAATAGGGCTGTGGGACCCAACACGGAGACACAGGCAAGTGCTAAGGACAAACACATTTACAGTGGAACTAAGGCTCTCCAGATGATGACTGCTAGGAGGATGAATTTAGTATTTCGACATTTATATAAAATTTAAACACAACATTTTACCACAAATATAAACATTTTCCCATTTATAAGTGTACTTTAATATCTATATGGTGTATTTCACCCCGAGTTCAAAGCACTGCATAGGTGCCAAGGTTCACAACATCGTGGGGAGATGGGCAACAGGCATCATTCCTGGCCTGTAAGCAAAGGAAAAGCAGGAGGGGAGAATGGTTTGCATGAAGTCCACAGCCGACAAATTCAAACACTCAACCCCATCAAGCACAGTGTGACCAGATAGGTTGGTTGATGCACAGCAAACAAAACACCATTGCACAGGGAACTGCTATGTATTTTAAATCAATGCCTTCTGCAGGGAAACAGCCTTTTCCATCAGATCTTCCCAAGTATTTTGCTTTAGGTCACAGGGACCTCAGCATCTCCCTAAATCATTGCATTCTACCCCTCAGTCCAGAAAAGCAAAGAGGTCCCTGGCAAATTTTAACTATGTGAAAAGTTCAGGTGATGCCGGGAGTTTTGCTGCATCCCAAATCCCATAAGGTCACCCCTTCACTGGAGAGGCACCGAGTCCAATTTGTGCCACCTCACAGACCTGGTCCTTTTGAACAAAGGCTGCTGGCTGATACAAAGAAGGCATTTAGGTACATTTCTCATTGTTCTTTTGTGTCGTGCTTTCTCAGACACTGTGCAGCACCCAGGCTCACGTACCGCCACGGTTTCTATGGTGAGTGCTCGTCCAATTTCAGTATTAGACTACAAAACCCCCCAACAGGCCCATTTTCTTATTTCAGCATCCTTCTGCAGAACAAATAGCAGCACGGCAAAAAAATAAGCAGTTCCCCGCAATCACGACCGACCGCAAGCCTGAGGAATGGTGCAGGGGCTGTTCAAAGGGATGGAAAACCAGCCCAGTTGTGTCTGGCATGATGGATTTTTGAGAGTTTGAGATGGGCGTTGATAAGTGATTAGCTTAAAAAAGACAGAAAAGAAAAAGAAAAAAGGCTTGGTGCTTTCTTAAATGTGGCTGCATACCTTGCAAAGAGGAGTTACTCGGTGCCGCTGACGCTTAAGAAAATGTGGCGCTTGCTTGGGGTGGATCAGAGGGAGAGGAGACCTCCCAGGATCCTGGTCCCTAATTTTCAGCCTTTTTATCCCTTTATATTAGCATTTTTCATCACTTTGATTAAAATCAAAAGAATTAAAAATTTGTGTGGCTCCTTGTTTAATTTAAAGGTTTTCCTCTCACTCTCTTGACCCAGCTCTTTTCTTACTGATCATTTAAGCTGAAAAACGTACACACATTTCCCCTTTGAAAATTAATACAATTTCCTGAACTCTGAATGAAAAAAAATTATTCTGCTGCTTCTGTATTGAAAAAGGTAGCTATATATAAATATACCTAAATCTATATATGTATGTATTTGTGAGGGTTAGAAGCAATGTCTCAATTTAAAAAAAAGAACAAACCAAAAAAAAAAAAAAATTATATTCCGTCACATGAGTTTAAGCATTCAAAAAGAATTAAAAAAGCAATCCAATCACACCCTACAAGCTTTTTAATCTATTACAGACAGGACACTGTCACAACTAATGACAAAACCTTCCTCCCCATTTCTTTGTGGCAAAAGGGCCCTGAACCTCCTGCGTCTTGGCGACTCCTCTGCCCTAGCGGGTCTCTTTTTCTATTCTAAAATATTTTCAAATGTTCTGTAGCTTGTTCAAAATTAATAGGAATTTTACGTAATGGGAAATTAATGAACCAAAAAGGAGAAGGCTAATTACTGTAATTTAAGATTGGCAGTGATTCTCAGACCCCACAAAGGATCATGTTTTGCCATGCGTGTGCCAAGGACAGGCTGGTGGGGACGTGCCGCTGGGAGAAGCAGCAGAACCCCACGTAAAGCTTCACTGAGAAATGACCATCCTCTCCAGGTGCTCTTTGCTATTTAACTTCCAGTGCAATTAAATAAAGAGCGTCACTGAACACCAACAGCAACAGAAAGTAATCAGAAAACTTGACAAAGAAAGAAAATACGCTTTCCTCAGAAGGAGGAGTTTCCCACACATTTAAAGATTTTTAAACCAACTGGGTCTCCTTGTGTCCTGGATTTAAAAAAAAAAATAAACTACAACAACAAAGAAAAAAAACACACACACACAGAATTACCCCTTGATACAAAAGAGCACACCATGGAAAAGCCAAGTTCATCCCTTTGGCAATGAACACTGAGTTTGGTTGTTTTAACCGTGAGCTCTGGGACTTCACAAGTTTGGCATCACAGAGACAAAACAGCTAAAACAGAGTCCAGTCTTGCACATTTTTAATACGCTTTTCTGAGCATCCAAGATCTGCCCAGCCAAAACCCGAACGTAGGATCCACAGGAGGAGGGAGAAGATTAAAATCTGCCAGCAAAAATGATATAAAAACCCCTATGAAGTTCTACCTTTTTTATCCCTGTAGCCTGTACAAAATCTGGTACTGCTTCAATAGAAAAAAAATATATATATATATTTGTGCCTAGGAATGAAACCTGTTCTGTACTACGCTGGCCTTGCCATGAGTAATTCAGCCACGCAGAGCTCTGCTGGAGCCAGTGTACATAATAGCATGTATTTACTACATCAGCTAGAGGAATGTGAGTCATGAGTGGAAGTGCTCGGCTCTGTAGTCAGTGCTGGTTTTTGATCGTGTTCTAAAATATTTCCCACATTCAAAATATTAAAGCCCCGTGTTTTTAATGCTGTGTTTGAAAATACCACCACCATTTTCTAGCACGTTGTTAAAATATCTCGCTAGTACAAATTTTATTTGCATCCCATTATAATAACAGTTAAACAATTTGCTAGGATGGCACCATAAAAAGAGGACTGGTCTCAAAGCCCTAATTCAGGTGAACGTGTTTACACTCCCTCATTCAGATTGATGGAAAAGGCAGAGGGAAGCCAGGAAGGAGACGCATCACGGGTCAGTTCCTCAGGATAAAGTAAAGCAAAATCTGCAGGAATTCTGCCCCATGGCAGTGTTGCCACTGACTTCAGTACGACTCTTTGACACAAACAGCACGCGTTAGCTCATTTTCTTTTACCCACAAGAAACATCACAGAAACCCCAGAGGAGGAGCCGTGTTCCATGTGTGCGGCACACAAGCCGTACCCCTGAAGCCCCCGTTACACTTCTTCACCCGCGCAATGAGTATTAATCAAACTGAAGCCAGTAATGTGCATCGCGATTGCTTCCCACCAGAGCCCCAAGCTGTGCAAAAGAAGCGTGCTGTGTCCTTAAAAAGCTCCTGGAGCTGCACCAAAGCACCTTCTGTGCTGCAGAGGAGACTCCTAAGCCATGCAGGGCTCCTCATGGACCAGGCAGTTCTGGTTCTTGCTCACAACATAGCTAAGTGAGTCCTTAGAAAAGCCAACGTATGTGCAACAATAGCTGATGTCTTGACCAAAAAAGCACCTGGGCTGAATTCATAAGGGCTTCTGAAGTACGACAGAAACAGGGGAAGGGCTGGAGGGATTTCCAGGGAGCGCAGACAACCCAGTGGAGGGAGGAGAAGGTGTTCTGATAAAGGTGGGACCCAAATTCCTTCAGTACACTACGACACCCCCAAAGCTTGTGGTAGCACCAGAATCTCAGGGATGCAGGACATGCTTTCACTCCGCACCTTACCTTCACTGAAGACAAAATCCGCGGTGATGTCAAAGGGCTGGATGCGCACTTCTGACAGCAAGAGCTGCACAGACTTCTGGTGGTCACTGGAGATGAGGGAGATGGTCTGCAGTGCCTGGCACTCATAGGACTTCCCAGCCGGGGTGACCAGGGCAGAAAGACGGTGTGAACTGGCCATGTGCTTCCCAGCTGACCAAGGGGCAGAGACAGCAGAGGTCAGGTCCCATCTCTGGGGCACCGACGAGACTTTATTAACAAAGCTAAGGAACTGAACACAAAGGATACGCAAGTGCATGTGCAACACAGCAGCTGCACGCTCCACAGCTCTTAAAGCAGCATTTTCTCTTGGGGCAGAACCACGCTTGAGGCACGGCAGCCTCACACAGCCAGGGCAGCTGTCGCACTGGGGTTGGCTGCCCACACGTGCAAACGAACGGCTGCAGAGCGTGGTCCTGCTGTCACCAAGGGGAGAGCTGGGTTTGCCACTGCCAGCTATGTTCTTGTCACAGGACTTGAAGTCCCTAAAGTTGGAGGAACAGCTTCTACTGATGCACAGGGAAGTTTCAGCCTCAGACTGTGCCTGTACTCCCTATGTTGAGGAAAGAACAATCCCTGCAGCTGCATTTGGATCCTGAGTTCGGATGGGAAAGAGCAATGTAATTTGTGGACCTCGCTACAGAGTAAAATAGGCCATTAACACCTCTCCTGAAAACACAACATGACCTTTGCGTTCAAGTATGGATTACGACAAAATACTTTCCCATCATATCAAGTTTGTTTTATAAATGAAGGCTGAATGCAGCTCAGTAAGGTGGAATGAGGAATGCCTCCTACTTTGTGCTCTTCTGCAGCCCTTTGTTCCCCTCCAGGAGCACAGAAAGGCCATCAGGGAATTGCTTTTGCAGAGAGTGATGAGGCACAGGCACCATCATCTTTTGGGGACACAAACGGTAGAAACACCAGAGAGAAAAATAATTCCATGTCCAGCGTGTCCTACGCCACCAACTCTCAACATGCCGTTCACTTGAGTTTGAAAACCTTGAGGAATTGAGGAATGACAACTTGCAAATGACGGGGTTTCAATTTGCAACACGAGACACCTCATTTCTGAGCAGAAACAAAATAAAAAGCAAAAATGAAAGGCAAAAGGAAGGGAACTGAGCGTGAAAAGAGGAGCGTGGGGGGGTGCGGAGGGTACGGATATCGATGTTGATCTCACTATTACCTCGGGAAACTGCCGCTTTCCCACCTATTCAACCACCACCAGACCCGAGGTGATAACTGGCCCTAAACGAAGTCGCCCACAGCAGAGGGGAAGGCGAGGAGGGCGCCGGGAGCCCCTCGGGGAGGCCCGGGAGCGGCCGCCTTAACGAAACGGGGACTGGAACTCGCGCTCGGTCCCGCCTCAGCCAGGGGGGGTTAGGGCTCCTTCCCCCCCCGTCCCACCTCATCCCCCCCTCCCCGGGCCCCGGGGGACGCTCACGGCTGACGGCGTCCTTGAAGTAGGTTCGCTCGGAGGTGTCGTAGGTGAACTGGACGCGGCTGAGCCTCCAGAAAGCCTCCAGCCCGCGGGACGCGTTGTGCCCCTCCTGCGGGACGGGACGGGGCGGGTCAGGCCCCCGGCGGCACCGACCCCCCCCGCCCCGACCCCCCGAGCCCCGGGGCGGCCCCCGCACCTTGAGGAAGAAGAGCTTGAGGGCGTAGGCTCGCTCCAGCCAGGAGACCTCCAGCTCCGAGTCGTTGGAGCCGCACCTGCCCTTCATCTCGGCTCCCCGAGGCAGCGGGATGTCCGCCTGCTCCGTGATCAGCTGCGGGCGGGCCGGGGGGGGCTCAGCGGGGCTCAGCGCGGACCCCCCCGAGCCCCCCGGCCCCGGGAGGAGCCCCCCTCCCCGACCCCCCGAGCCCCCCGCTCACATCCACGTAGTTGCTGGCCCACACGTCGTAGGGGACGACGAACTTGGCGGCGAATTCCGCCATGAGGCAGGTCGTCCTGTTCTCCCGCACCACGAAGATGTCCCTCTCGGGGTTCGGGGACAGCCCGGAGAGGTTTTCCACTTCTTGCTCGGCGGCCAGGCGAGCCGCGGCGTCTGCGGGGGGGAGAGAAGGGAGCGCTGGGGGGGCAGCCCCCGCACCCCCCTCCACCCCCCGGCTCCCCCCGAGCCGCCCCTGTCGCGACAGGCTCCGCGTCGCCCCCCGCGCTACTCACGAAGGAGGAAAAGCAGCCCCGGGAGGCGCCCCCCGGCCATGCTCCCCGCTCAGCCCCGGCGGGGTCCGCTCCGCAGGGGAAGGGGATTAAGAGAGGGAAACAAAACAAAACAAAACAAAATATTATTTTAAAAGCGGGGGGGGGGGGGAGCGCGAAGCGGCTCCTTTCGGAGAAGCTGCAGGCGCGCTCTGGCGCGGAGCAGCGGGAGGAGGGACGCGGGAGCGCGTGGGTGTGCGGGAGGCGGGGGAGAAGGAGGAGGAGGAGCAGGGGAGATGCCGGGGGCGGGATGGCCCCGCGGGATCCCCGGGGAGGGGCGGGGGGTCCCCAGCACGGGCTGCGCTGCCGGCTCCGGGAGGGGGATCCGCGCCGGCTGCTCGCCGAGCGGCAGCAATGTCGGGGCGGGAGAACAGCTGCTCCGTGTTTTAATTTAGAAAGAAACGCGCAGCTATTGGTTTTTTTTCGCTCGGCAAGGTCAGGAGCAGAACTCGGCAGCCTTTGAGCTCCGGAGGCGTCACGGGCACCGCGAGAGACACGGTGACGCGACAGGGGGAGCGCTCCGGCAGCGTCGGGGAGGGCCCTGGGACCCCCCCGGCCCTGGGGTGGCTCTCCGGGGCGCCGCCCGGCCGGGAAGAGTTTGTCCGTGCCCGGGGCGAGGGAAGAAGGAGCCGCGAGGCGGGCGGGGAGCGCCCCGACGGGAGGTTCCCCTTATTCCCGCAGCGCCGGCCCCGCTCGGACGGGACGAAGCGGCCCCGGCCGGGGGATCTCGGGGAGCGGGGGACGCGGGACGGAGGAGCGGAGCTGGGGCACCCCGGGGCCTCGCCTTTCCCCTCTGCCGGGAGGGGCGGCCTTAAACATCGCTCCCGTCCCTCCGCAGGAGTCGCCGCGGTCCCCGAGCGCGCTGCCCCCGCCCCGCACGGGGAGGCGGCGCCCTCAGGCTCCCCCTGGAGCCGCGGGGGCTGCCCGGGGGCCGGCGGGGCTCGGGAGGGACCCTACGCGGGGTATGTTTTTATTTTCTTTTTTTTTTTTTTCATAAAAAGCTGCAGGAACAGCCGGTATTGGGCGCGTGGGGTGTTAACGTGGATCCACGAGTGTCCAGGTCGGGAAAAGGAATCCGGAGGGAACGGCCCGAGGCTTTGTGAAGAAAGGTATTGCGGGTTGCTCTGCCTGCGGAGAGGGGCTTCTTGGGGGGAAAAAGCTCTTTAAAATAAAAGCAGACGCAAAATTCGTATCTTCCTTCTCTAACTATTCCGTTGAAATTCCCTCTTCTATTTGCTGTATGTATTACGTATTTTACTCTGGCCGTTTTCCTCTGTTTCCAGTTTCGTGACAGAGTCATTCCTACCCTGCAAAACAGAGCCAGACCTGTGTCAGTCGTGATACAGGATTAACCTGCTGATAATAGTTACTAACCTGCTGATAATAGTTTCAGAGGACTATGTACAGGGAAAAGAATAAACTGCTGTATGAGGCTCTTACAGAGTGTACTTCTGTGATTTTAATGCCTGGCTTTCTCAGCTCTTTTACTGATGACCTCAGTATTTAACTATCCTCTATTTCCTCTTCTAGCCCTCTTTTTAATTTCTTTTTTTGTTTTTGTTTTTTTTTTTTCCTGAGGTTGCAGGTAGCTTCTCAGCCTCCAAATGAATATATGACCCTGAGCAGCTGCCCCTGCATCCAGCCTGTGCAGGAGGACGACACACAGAGGAGCTGGCAGGGAGCTGCTGTGTTAAGAGACACGGGCAAGCCTGACCCACAGTCCCCCGAGCCCCATGGCACAGAACTGAGCTCTCCTGGCACCTGCCAGCTGCAGAGCACAATAAAAAAGCCATTTTTTCACTAACAATCCTCACTCCCAGCCTGCAAGGCTCCGTTTATCCTGCTCTGCCTGGCAAAAAAAAAAAAAAAAGGAAAGGCCTAAGATTTCCTAGCACCAAGAAAGTCCCAAAACATTGTCAAAGTAGAAAGGTGTCGCCCGAAGGAGCCAGTGCAGCACTAGCTGACCCAAAATGCTGCAATCAGGGCCAATTTATGTCGTGGATTGGACCACCTGGAGCCAGCCCTGTAACACACCTGAGTACCTCTGAAGGCTGGATCCACACACCCCCCCCCCCCCCGCTACCTCCCAGCTTCCAGACAGCAATAACTCTTACCAGGGAACTTGGAGGGAGCGTGCAGTGACAGCAGGGCTGCTGTGCTGCTGTGCTGGCACCGCTCTGGGTACATCCCTGGGAGTGGGGTTTTAGAGCCAAGTAGCTCTGGGACGTGTCTCTGCCACTGGCAGCTGGTTTCATAGGCAGCCCATGGGCAACAGCACGTGGGATCTGCAAGGAAATCAGCCCCCAAAGAGTATTTGGGTCTCTGGCAACACCGTCTGACTGCACTTGAGTGCGGTGGAGGTTAAACAGACCCCCCCCCCCCCCCCCCCCGCCTTGGAAACAGTCAAGTTAATGATGAACCCCCAACTGACTGTGAGTGAAAGAGCAGCAGGCTGCCTGTGAGGCCAGGGTGCCGTGACCCTCCCCATCTCAGCTGCACTGAATTTATCTCAAGAGATTCAGAGAGGGAGAGTCTGCTGCTTCCCTCCATGAAATTTCAGTGAAGTAGAATCCATAACCCTGGCAGAGTGTGACATTTTAAACTGCTTTAACTCAGTATCAGTGTTCAAATTGATTAGCCTATTTAATCTCAATGGAAATTCTCACCTCATTACATTAGCAGCCAAACTTAAAATATTTTTTGAATCAAATACTACTTAAACAGTATTTCAAAATACCTAGGTGACAAAATTCATCGCTTAATTTCAAATTACTGCCTGCATTTTATGCTAAATTGTCAACCGATGAAATATGTAACAGTTCTAGAGGCTAACTATGAGAGCTGATGCTACCCAGCTCTACGGTTTCATAGAACATTTTCCCTCTGACTTGATAAATGTCTCTCTCCTGGCTGAGCAGTGAGCAGACTCACAAGGAGGTTGTGGACAGTATTTTCTTGCCTTCCAAATCCATCATTTCCCTGGTGCATAATAAACTCACCAAGGAAGTAAGATGGGCAGGTTTGATTTTCCTCTGAGAGGGAAGTGAGCTGAACACAAGTCCCCATATCCAGTTATTTCTTTAAATAGGTAGGACAGTCGTTTCCAGCCAGGCTTTAAGTGAGCCTAAGAAAACTAGTAACATCCAATGTTTCACCATCCGCTTCCCCTTGTATCTTGTCTGTCATTTACTTCTTACAGGTAAGAAACCGCTGCAGTAGGCAACAGTATAAAATCCCAGCTCACAGCATTATATCCACCAGCTATGTTTTAGAAAACATTTAATTAAAGTAAATAAGCAAATAAATAAAACCACTGCCTTGTCTGAGATGCCAGATCCTGTCCAGCATGCTCTGAAAAAAAAAAACTGCTGCTCCCAGCTCCCTCCAGCACTCAAGCCAAGCTTGGAGAGCAGCTCCCAGTACACAACTTGTCTTTAAAACATGATAGATCACAAGGAGCAGTAGGTGCCTCACTAGGCTAAGTGGCATCAGAACATGAATTCTGAATAGGCATCATGTTTGTTTAAATCCTGCTTTAAACACCTAAAGACTTCACTGACGTATCTCAGTTGCATTCTCTGCTACACTGTACTCGGGTAGTTCTGCAAGGACCCATGCTACACAACTTTCTGTCTCTTAAAAGAAATAAGACTCCTTTGAATAAACAAGCTGTGACAGAAATATATTTATGCTACACATGGTTTTTAAAGGAAATAAAACTTACCAAGAACTTGTAAGTAATAGTACCACCACCCTACAATTCACTACAGTCAAAACTAGAGGTTTTGAATTTTTAAGGTTTTTATTAGAGAAGTTGAAAGTTTCATCTCAGGACTGACAATAACATAATTATCTCTTTTCATTTATTTTGTTTATAGGAATATGTAGAATTTGTTTGTACAAGCATATACAACAAAGTACTTGGTGCTTAGTACATTGAAATCAGGAATCTGATTTGTTCTAAACTACTGTTTTTCCATGCAGTCATTGTTGAACTGGCAGCATGGACGAATTCCAAGCAGAATGCTTACATGCATTGTTTTGCAATATAACTACAGCAAGCTCTGGAAACATGCAAATTAACACATTAGCAAATTGCTTTTATATCTAATGGACATAAAAAGGTTATTCCTGATATGAAATTCTGAAAATCTGCATAAATACTTCTGTGTAAAATTAAATTAGTTATGTACTTTTCTTTTAGTACAAGTATCAAGAATGCCCACGTAATTAATATACACACATACAGAGAGAGACCTTGTTATGCTAAAAGTCTTTGTAATTAATCAAACAATATTCTGTGCCATACATTTATTCAGTATTTACCAGCTAGTAAAATGACTGTGGTCATACAGGAGGCATTGCAGTCTTAGTAACATTTGTATCACATGCAAACATACTCTTAGCATTCCTGTTTACTAAGTTTATCATGTGGCAACATGTATGTGATTTTCTACAATGTTGTGATTCTGAAGTGTATAAATACTTTTTACATTTTCACAGTTACAAACTTTTTGCCAAAAGCCATTTAAACAATCTTTAAGTTACAATGAACTGTATCTGGGATCTGCAGCAACAGGATCAAAATGCAATTTCTATACAAGCAATGTAGGATGTAAACTTTTCTTAAAGTGCCTAATACGGAATTCCTTAGAGCACTGATCAATTTTTGGCACAAATACACTGTATTTCCCTCATGCTAACTATTGCAGTAACTTTTACAGAATACTGTCTTCTTTCAGACATGATAAGAGTTGAAATGGCACTTGTGAATGACATCACTGGACTGCAGAAATATCCTGTCAAGCTACTGTTACAGTTGATGAATTTGGCTGATGACTTTGTACATACTGTACTTCTGAACTTATGCAGTTAAATTTCAACTGCCTACTCTCTGCTGCCTGAAAAATAATTTGAAATATAATTCAAAATTGCCCAAACTCAATTCCTTACTATACTGATTATTACGATGACTTAGCAGAAAATCCAGTTCAGTGGGCCCGATGACACCAGGTGCTGAGCATCTGACGAGTTGTTGCTTGTCAGGATCTGGCAGCATGGGGATTTTCATGCAACGTGTCACACATGAGAACACAAATGGTAAATAACATGACTTCACTACAGCTTTGTCGCCATTCGAGATGATGTTAAAAATCTCTGTTGGGTTTCAAGGCTCTGATTGTGGAATTCTGACGCAGGCAAGCTGCCCGTCGAGATACAGAAAGGAATACAGGACTGCCTTTAAAAGACCGTCTTCCTCTTCCGATTAGTGTTTTTCTGAACAAAGGAAATTCTCAGGGAAATCCAACAAAAGAAATTCAGTGCCCAGTGTTAAAAAAGAAATAATGCAAACCTTAAGACTTGGTGGTCCGTAGCTACACTTTCTATATTAAAAAAAACACAAAAAAAACCAAAAAAAAAAGGAAAAAAGCCCACTTTTCAACCTCAGCAACATTATTTTGAATTTTGCTCTTATTTTAAGGATGCTGTGTTCTCCAAATTCAATTTGCTTGTTGAGGCTTTAGACCACTGTTGCTGGCCTGCGATCCATCTCTGCTTCCAGCTTCACCATCTGCTGCATCTCCTTTGCCTGCAATTCAAAATAACCGCATGAAACACTGCATTAGACCTTTTGTTCAAAATGAAGCACGTGTTCTATATGATAGTGTCTGAGTGAAATACAGGCAAAACGCAGTAAAGATATATGTAATAACATTATGTCTGCCCCCCCCAAATTTAATTCTGTTTTCAAAATCAGATGTTCATTTTTATGTCTACAAATTCTGTGCGAATATTTTTGATCCTATTCCAAGACTCATGGGTTGACTTTCTGAAGACGTACACGGCAAAATGCAGAAGCTCCGATTTCAGAGAACAAAAGTAAGCAGATGTCGATTTGACTGCTTCTCCTGATAGGAAATGTCTTTGGTAATGTATACTTCACTGCTGTTGTGCGTGTACTGCAATGTGTTAATTCCTGAAATGTTTAGAGACTTCCTCTGCAATCTGGACTTGTTTCTTTCATAAAGACAATGAATGATAGAAATCCATAAGTGTATCATCTTCCTTGCTGTAGGCAAGATTTTTTAAATAATAAGTTTTTTAAAATAATCTCCGTCGGGCCCAGAGATCCTTATGGTTACAGACATGGTGTTTTTCACCTCAGGATTAGACTACTGGTATATGCTCCACAAGACTACACAAACTGAATCCACCTGAAACCGTATCCAAACGTGTTGTGCAAAATACAACAATGAATGTATGCCAGATCTCACTGTGAATGCCTCAGGCTTTGCAAGCAAAGCTAAAGCATTGTATATAAATGGTAACTGGCCTGGGAATCCCCAGCTAAGAGCAAGCTTTTCTAATTCCCTTCCTCTCCCTCACAGATGAGCACGTACCCACGCTTACTCCTCCTGCAGCTCAGATTAGTAGCTGCAATTTGGCTTGAAACTCTGCATTTTAAAGGACCTGGGAGTCAGCATATCTTCATTTTCTCTGAGGACCCTCAATCTGGGAAGTTATTTAAACCCCTAACCCAAAGTTGATCCACAGGGCAAGCTAACCCATCTATGTTTACAATCAAGCTTTCAAGGACTAGGACAGGTTTAGGGAGAAGCAAACTAAGCTAATATTTTCTTTGGTGTAACTGCTCTGTATCTGTCATGAAGGGAATAATGGCTACTGGACTTAATTTATGTGAACTATTTTCTCCCAAAAGTTGTAAATGTTGCTTAGACAGGGAATTTCGCTATATAAGCTCCTACTTAAGGAGTCACCTGTTTTGGCTGTGCAAACGTGTATTTGCATATGCGAAAATGGGCAGTTGTAGATCTGAAGTAATGAGATGCACAGCTATTCATTTTGCAAGGTAAACGCGGGTTTGTGTAGATGTGATATACCTGCCTTCTTGAAAAATCTAGCCCTGTACTTTCATAATCATCATCTTGGGGAAAAAGTAATTATGATAATAGCAAAGCAACTGTCATAAATATGATTAAAAATTAATCAACGCCCTCCATTTAAATGAGTTAAAAGCTTGAAAGTAATGAAGAAATAATTTTAACATGAAAATATGGAAACATAATAAATAAATCAATATGAACCTCTTCTGAAATGCTGGCTAGATTTTGCCTGTGTGTGAAATGAAATTCGAGATAAAACAAAATGCCATGGTTATTTCTCAGTGACTCACACATTTCACGTTTTAAGCTCATGACTTAACTACTGGCACATACTGTCCTCTAGATATTCTGCATGCCAATGTGTAGTGTACAGAATTATTGTAGAGATAACTTGGTTTCAAAGAATGCTTCAGTATTAAGACCAAGATGCCTGGTTTTGCTAGTCTGAGGCTGGTTCAGACAGTGCATTCTGACGTGAACACACAAGCACAACACTTGAAGACGAGCCTTCCAGAAGGCAGTGCTAAGGCCACAGTAAATTCATGAAACGAGTGGCAGCTAATGGACTCTGCTTTCAAGATGCTTGCTCTCTAGTGAGATGTAAGACAGGTTAAGAACCATAGCTCCCCCCACCCCGTCTAGCTTAATGGATACTTTTCCCCTCATTATATGCCTATAAATAAATGTTGTTAAAGCTGGTGCTGTCAGACTCAGTGGTGTAAGATACAAGTATGTTATCAATTCAAGAAAAAAATTTAGATCAGACAATCCCACATAACTGGATGTTCAAACCTAATACAGCCATTTCCTTTGTTAAGACAAGGGTCAATATAGATTTTGTGTAAGTAACAATTATTTAGGAAGCCACAGCAGCACAGTGATGTGGCAAGCAGAGAATCACAGAATCATTAAGGTTGGACAAGACCTCTAAAATTACAATTGCCATACTTTGCAATGTATTGGACTTTAAAGTGTTGGCAGCCTTTCTTCTTGAGGCACTCAAAAAGTATTTCTAGCCATGTATTCTATGTTTTGCTATTCTTAGTGTGGAATTACTTTTCTTATTACCATATTAATATATGTGGATATTCTTTGTCTCTCTATCAGCATTAGTAGTTACTCATATGTATGTTAACACTGAAGTAGCTTTCTTAGATCAACAGGCACTTCTCACAGACACAGTTCAGAACTCTAAGCATATCTTTGAATAATGACAGGTAATGTACAATACAAGTTAATCTCTAAATATTTCCTCTGCACATCATTGCTCATACGCATCTGAATTTGGGATGCTAAAGCTCAAAATACTGTTAGCATTATTTCAGGCTCAAATATCTATGTGCAAACAAGATTAATACTGTGTTCACTATGTCAATGGTACTTCCCAGTGGTTGCATTTACAGGGAAGGCTCCAACGATAATGATTTAATTTAGAAGGAAAGCACACTGAAGTAATAGTTTGCTTATTATACATCCGTCCTACCTTGTGTTTGAGACACTGCATGACAGGATTTCAAAAGCTGTTTGTACAAAAATAATAATGTCAAAATTGAGTAATATAACAAGAAGCAAATTAAATGAATGAAAACTAAAGCAAGATTGAAAAATTAATGCAAGAAAAACATACATAAACCAAAACAAATTTAAATTCATAACAATTTGTATTGAAGGCTGTTTCCACCCATAATTCTTTCCTAGACTGTTTATTTGTATGAAAAATTTCTTCTCTTGTTTGACCAGGAAAAACCCAAAACCCACACTTTGAAATTTTCATTAAGCAAATACCACCTTTATCTTGATCCAGCTAGCTTTCACACATTAACACGTATAACAACAAAACCAGACCCAGTGCGGGGTTTGCACTGATGCACTTTTGGAGCTAACAGGAAGTGGTCAAAACAGCAGGTGTGACAATATACACTCTGATGGACCAAATTACAGTGAGTTAAAGAACTGTTAAGGGCTGCTCGTGTGATGGAGGCCACCACATGCCCGCACAAAAGCGATAACCACATGTAAATGATCTTACTCCATTTAATCATTGATGGTTTAAGCTGGCTTCGTCTCTGCACTGAAAGCATATGAACAAGCTCTTGTAGGCTGTTACCATCTCTCAGCAGCAGAAACTGTAACCCCAGGTGCAGGATGTATCTAATTGCTGGAAGTGGTGACTCCTTTAATGACTTAAACTTACTTCTCAGCAACCTCCCTCCCTTATACACAAGGTGTTTATCACATTGTGGTTAAAAGCACAACTATAATCACTCCCTCTTGTCCTTATGTTTTTAAAAAATGGATCCAGAGCCAATAGAAAGAAACCAGTGACAACTCCTGTCTCTGGATCAAGCCCATCATTTTTTGTCAACCAGCACAGTTACAGGGAGTTCTCTGCCACACTTTCTGCAGTGACACTACAGATCCGCTGCAGCCCAGCTGCTTTCCCCAGGTGCCTGCTTACCCTTTCTTTTGATTATGTGCAGATATTGCTAAGGAGCAGACTGACTTGACAGATCCATTCATGCTGGATGTTACAGAAAGCATCTATAGAAATCGTGTGAGGGAACAGTCTAGTAATTTTGGTTGTTGTCCAGAAGGGAGGAGGAGTGATCAGAAGACAGAGCCGTGGTGGCTGGGGCTCAGTGGTAGCAGCTTCCTGCAATCCTATGTGCTATCACCTCCCTAGGAGGTTGCAGCTTTTGGGGCTGTAGAGCTCTCTCCTGACAGTGGAAATACTTGATTTGCACATACTCTTCTCTTCCCTTCTACTCTGCAAGATGGCTTTAATTCAGACTGTGATGTCTGCCAGACAGCTCAAGTTCTGAACAAAGAAGTAAGTACCTAACCCTTGAAAGTAATGAGTATTAAATGCACACCCCTCCTCTCTCATCTCACTGAACTGCTGCATATATTCCCCTTGCAGTTTATATTTGTGTAAGTGCAGTACTGCAAGTCCATGCAATGCTCTGCTGGCTCAACTAAGGGAATTGTTCAGAACATAGCGTTGCTTTAACCAGAAATAAGATCAGTATTTTCCTTTCCTTGCCAAGTAGCTTTTAAATTACAAAAAAAAAAAGCAGCTCATAAAGTAGCAGAAACAGAAACAGTATTTTAATTAGGAAAGGGTGTACTAGTACAGATAAAACTCCCCATGCTACTATACAGGTCTGGAATTCAGTTCAAACCAAATGCCTCTTAGAGTTCAGAGATGTTCTGTGCATGTTTCACCTCTATTTTCCAACCAGCACTAGAAATATACATTCCAAAATTAAGGAAATAGATGTGCTTTAGGTACTTTTGGGGAGTAAAAAACAAAATATGGATATGCTGGGCCTTTTATGACTGTCATATCTAGCTAATGAGTATCAATGTGGCTGAACAGCTGAAAGGACAGACTCTGGCTAAGCAGTATAGCTTTCACATGCTTGTCTGAAACAAATCTGGTTCTGTATCATTATTTAAGTCAAATCACCTCTTCATTTTAACTCCCCAGGTAGGCGAGTGACCACAAACAGGGTCATTTTCGCAAGTTCAGTAATGACTTATATTCAGAAGTACTCTACTCAGCTTGGTTCTGGTTACTGTTTTCACTAGCTTGCTTTTCTTTTAAGCCTTTAAAATAAGATACCTGCTCATTCTGCTTCTCCAAGACTTCTAAATGCTCAAGTTGAACTTTTTTCAACTGATCCATTTCCTTCGACTGCTTCATTGCCAGCTGGAAGCAAAAGAAAACAATAGGGGGAGAATGTAAAGCTATTATTAATGAGTAAGGTAAAAACTTACTTGAAATATATACATATATACACTGTGTTGCCCCACTGGGATGGCACAAAACATTACAGGAGGCCTATTATAAAACTCAATCTTAAGAAATTCTATTAATATAATAATATCTTTATATTATACATATTACATATATAATATATATTACATAAAAGTAGCAAATACAGAACAATTAATAGGAATTTCATTAATTTAAAATAGCTTCCTCTTACACAGATGCCAGGTCTTTTACATTACAAATATGCAGAACAAAGCAAGGACAAACATATTTGTTTACTAGAGCTGGATTCTCAACATAGAGAAATAAAAATAAATCTCCAGAAATTGTGCCCAGCAACTTTGTCAAGGTCATAGTTACCCTTTTTCTCTCTTCCAGGAACTTTTTTGTGTTGCTGCTGTTCAGTTCTCTGACTCGCCTAAAAAATGCAAATGTTGTCCATGAAGACTCATTGGAAAAAAGAAACCCAAAAGATACAACAGAGAGAATCACAAAGTCATAAGATATATTTTGGTTTCTTATCATCTGCACCAGGTGGCAACAGTGCACCCCTCTGGCTGTGTATCTGTACACTTAAAGGCTTCCAAGTACATTGACATTATGATTGAAGACTTGAAAAAAAAAAGACCAAGACAGTTGTGAATCAAGTTTGCTTTTTCCTTTACTCAAAAGAGGTGGAAAGAACTTAAAAAAAATGTTTAATGCATTTGTGTATCCCTTACTGCACTCTGCTTTCCATTTATTTTGGTATTTCTAACAGTGTTGCACCTCTTAACAGTGCTAATGGACAAAACATCTGATGATCATAAGTGAAGTTGCAGCTTAGCAATGCTATAAGTTCCTTAGTTGTTATTTATGCAAAAAGACAAGTATACAATTAATATTTACACAAAATACCTAATTGCAAAGTATCTCTTCCTAAAATTTCCATCATGAAATATACCAAAAATTGTTCAAGGAGCTGAACCAGACTAATTGCAAAGCCTGAAAACCAAAACTGCCTTCAGACTGCTTTCAAATCTGGGAACAGATTTATCTCAAGAGTCATTAGTAGAAGTCTTGCATTAACTAAGTGTACAGTTACCAAGGGCTGCAACAACTCATCTTGCCGATGAGCTGAAGTCTGTAACACTCAAGGGACTTAGTTCAGTGGGAGCAAGTTCAAGTCTTTTGACCAAAATAGCCCAGTGCCAAGAAGGGAATGTAGAAGAAGAAAGAATGAGCCAGATGGCAAGTCCAAAATGAAGGGAAAACCCTCAAGGCTTATGAGACACCATCATGCAGACTCTACTTTTATCTATTTATTTGGAAGCTTAGGATAAACAGAAGAAACTTCAAATAGCTATTATGCAGAACAATCCTCCAAAAAGTCTCAGTAACTGGTACTGGCAAGTGCCTCTCTAGTCTCTTAAGTCAATTAATGCTGTCATCCCCAAGTGTGCTGTGAAAAAAACACTTTTGCCAGTGCAGAAGTGCCTTTGGTTTGCTGAGACAGGATGCCGGCCAGGTTTCCAATGCCAGCACATAACAAGGAAGAGAGATGAGGTTCAGTTCAGGAGTGGAGAAGCAATACATGCTGTTGTGGAGTACCATCTCCTGCTTCTTCACTCCTATCTTCCACCACCCTCTCTGCTGATTATCATAAGTTTTAGCAGTCCTTCTTTCTGTTCCATCTCTCCTCCATGTTATCAGCAGATGATGAAGAAAGCCTTAAACTGGCGCCACGTCCTGTGTTTTTAGTAAGGCTGACTTTCCAGTTAGAAATTCTAACTCCAACTAGAACTAAACCTCAGACTCCCTTTTCAGTGTAGTCCTCATTTCATTTATAAAGCAACAGCAAAAAAGTACAATGCGTTTTAAGTAAAATCATTAAGTCTTATTGATGTGTTTCAGTCTAATAGTGTGTTTAGATCCACACCAGTCAGTCACAGCTGATGATCATAAAGAACCTCCTTTATTTCCTAGATTAGGGCACAATATTTATTAAAAGGATAAACATGAGAATAGCAACATTTTCCCTAAAACAGTCATGTAAAATACATCCAGCACAGTCATTAGACATAGTTTCCATACTTAAAAGCATGGTTTTAATAGAATTGATCCATAAGTTCACTTGTCAACCTTTGACAGCATTCCTCCCTTCTCGAAAAGGGAGAACTGATACTTACCTTTCTCTTTCAGCTTTATTTTTAATAGATTTGTCTTGGCTTATGGCTTTGCTGTTCTCCATAGATATTTTAGCCTGGTTGGCACGCATTTCTTTGCTTTCCCTAGGCAAAATCAAAGAAAGACATTAATGCCTAAGATGCAACTGTTGCTGAGGTTGGTTTCCTGATATTACTCTATACTGCGGTCAGTTTTGGCCTTGAAGCATTAAGGAAGAGGAAAGAACAAACCACATGAAAATTACCTTCTTTTGGGTAGACCTTGTACAATTTCAGCAAGCACTAAGAAATCTCCATTTGTTCCAAGGAAGGATTGGTTTAAAACATTTAAAACATGTTCCATTGGAAGGATTAGTTTAAAACATTTCTACACTTTGAATGTTGTAAAAGGCTATAAAATACTCTCTTTTCTCCCTACTATGTAAGAGCTGTCAGAGTATAAGCTACTATCTGCTGTTTAGCAAATTGAAATTGTCTTTTAAAACTGCCTAAAAAAAAATTACAGATCCTGCACTCAGAACATGACTGCAATATGAATTTGTTGACAGACTTCCTTTCGTGACTTCCACTTTACACCTGAAAAGAGCCTGTGGTTTAGAGCATGGTTGGACTAGTGTTCGGTTTCTCCTTCTGCCCCTGTGAACCTTGTAGCCTTTTGTGTGAACCAAGACAGCTTTAACTGGAGGGTGGCAGTCCTGAGTGGTGTGGTGGAAAATATACTTAGTGTTTCATTCAGTGCAGGAGAACACCAGAAAATAAGTAAATAAATATCCTGTTGCTTATAAAAAGAAAAAGAGATTGCGCTTCTTTGTTGGGAGTAACAGCAACGGATGCTGTCTTTCAGAAATGGCTTAAGAACTGTGAGTGAGCAAAAGGCTTGTCATCACTCTAGGTAAGCCAGCCAAGCTCCAAAAAGGCCGTCCCTGAAGGCTAACTCTTGCTTTCTGCCTGCTTAGCACTTAAGCACTTGCAGCTCCTGTTTTTAAGTGCTTATTTAAACAGAAATTATATATGGAAATTAGGCAGCAAATGATCGTAAAGTCCCCACTAGGGCATAAGCGTCTAAAAGCTACCCATCACAAGCCAACACAGTGCCTTAGTCTCTTTTTCCAGACATGATCCTAAGTAGAGCGCTAAACAATGACTGTACTCATAAACCCAAAATTCTAAGTATTTTGTATGCACAGAAAAGAAGTGGTGTGGCACATAACATAGCTTAATTTAATGAAATGTTGTCACTGCATATTTTTTAGCTTGCTTTCATCTCTAAAAGACATTAATCATTAAGGAGCATGAGGAAACTTTATTCCATGAGTTACATTTTCCACAGTTTAAAATTTTTATTAAAGAAATGTAGTGCTTATTTTTTTTTCCCTCCAAGAGTTCTTAAGGTGAATCATTTCCCGAAAACAGATTTAAAAGGAGTGCTATCACAGCAAAAATTAGACTAGGTTCTATAAAATGTTGTGTTGAGCGCACATTTCATTTCAACAGTTATTTCTCCAAATAAAAGCTTTTATTTTCTACACTGAATTTCAAGTAATTTTCAAACACAGTATGTTAAGAGCAGTACTGAAATAATTTATTTTTATTATTGTGCTCAAGGATAGGAAAAAGTTAAGTGTAGGTGTTCAAATTGATTTAGCCTATTTGCATCAGATATGATTTTAGAATGAAAGAAGTTAAGAGGATTAGAGGACTACTGTGCATCACTTCTGATTTCAAAATGAGGTTCTGGCCAAGGATATGGCTGAAAGAGTCAGCACATCTATACGCAACTGTTTCTCTATTCTGCAAACTACAATCTAGCTCTGAGTTGAACTGTAGTTGGGTTTTCACTGCTTGCAAGAAATTAAGAGTATTATTAACAGAAGAAATGAAAAAACCTTATCTTTTTTAAAATCACCAAGCAGCACTTGCAGGGAACACTCCTTGTTTCTAAAATAGCATTTCTCAGAGATTGGGCCCAAGTTATACTGTCAATTCACTGCTCAATCTTGAGGCTTCACACTGAGTCTCAGGTTCAGCCTGTGCTACCCTGGCTGGCAGCATTAATGCTACCATTAGCATAAGTCCCTCATCACTCACTCGCAAGTGATGGTGATGCCTGTATCCAAAGTTAACTGGAAGAAGAAGAAAAGCCAGTACGGTAAAGAAAGTGTTCTGAAAAAACATGCCATGAGGATTGCAAGATATAACTGATTCCCTAGTATATCATACTGATATTGATTACAACTCTAAAATTTATACAAACACGTCTTTTAAACGGATACTTAACTTTAAGCATGTAATTCTGGAATAATTAGATGACATTAAAGTGCATTAACATGTTATTTCATGTCATCAGTATTGTTCAAATGACTAGAAACCTCTATTTTATTAAAGAATCCAAACAAAACCACACATAATTTTTTGCTGTCTCTCATATTACCTGGAGCACACAATGCTTGCAAATAACAGCTTCATATCCCCAGCTTCCAAAATGCTGCAAGCTTACTACACCCAAATCAGTCAAGCTAACCCAGTCTTGGGGGATGCTAGGCACTCCTGGAATTCAATAAGCTTCAGATTTTTTAGTAGTATCCACTATATTTCGCTTTGTTTTTAAATGAGCTCAAAGCACAAACTGTAATTGCTTTTTGCACTGCACACAGAAAGTATCTATCCTACAGCAGATAACTGCATCATTTTAGATTACTGATCTTTCCTACTAGTTCTGTGTCCTCTGTTGTGATAGCTAACTCATTACCTTAGCTCACAGAGAGGGAAGCAGCAAGAACAGCATGCTGAGAGCATGGTTCACCACCCACACTGCTCTCACAGATAGATCCCTTTTTTTCTGTGCTTACCAGAGTTGTCTATTGGCTATTACATACACCTGTACAGATAAATGCATACATAATCCTACACACAATATAGTCTATGAAAAAGTTTACAAATTACTAAGTGTAAAGTCTCTTTGGGGCATTATTATTCACATCTCAATACTCCTCATTCCAAATTCTTCTGAAATATTCATAGATTTAGAGTCTCAAATCTGTTTTAAACAGGAAAGCCACCACTTTGCACATTTGGGGGTTACGCACATATTCCCAAATCAGCAGAAACACACTAACTGCAATGAATTAAGCAAAAAGAACTCTGAAGGTGGTTACTCCTAGGGCAGCTAGGAAGAAGAAATTCTCGGTATTTATCAGGATGTAGATTTTGAGGTCTGGTTCTCATCAGCTCTGAAAATAGAACAATACATGGACTGACCACAACTGATGTCTAATAGGATACCAAGATCCATTAATAACATAAGAACCACTTAAAATGAATGATATACAGCTCTTTAAACAATGTACAGATGCAGAAATTCTAAACCCAAAGACAAAAGCTATCAGAAAAAAAACTTTAAAAAAACCCCCAAACCCTTGTTCTGTATATAATGGATGCATACAACGACAGCCTTTGGCAAAATTACAAGAATAAGAAAATATGTACAGAAAAGAAAACAAAAACTTACTTTCAAAAAGATTAGAGGAAAATTCCACAAACAGGCTATACATTAGTAAATTATCTCCTAAGCACGCTAGTGAATTTCAAACATGACAGAAAACAGGACTCTTAAAACAAAACTGATGGGATTTCTCTGAGCTGATGCAGTCAGGTATGATTTAGAAGATACAGTAATAAGGACCACACCTTCCTCTGGCTAGTATTTTTTGTATGATGCATTTGTATTCTAATTTAACAATTTTCAGACTGTACTTTTGACTGGGTGTTTATTGCAGGACAGCATGAATACATGGGTTAAGGGAGATTAACATAAAGATGAGATCACTAAAAGCCTTTAGCTAGGACAATTCTCTGTTGGATGGAAAGCTTACAGGTCCCTGCATGTGTTCACTCTGATGCAAAGATAAGCCGCTTTTTCACTCAAGAATTTGAAAAAACATTTCAATTCCTTCTTCAAATGTGATTTATTTATTCCTTTTCCCCCATGCCTTTTATGTGAAAGATGCTGAAGGCAATTACATATGAATATATATATATGTATGGACACATTTTGCATTCATATGCTTTTAGGCTGCTTTACCTAATAGATCACAGCATAAAAAATTATTCCTGTTCTTACTGACATTTTTAACACTGTGAATGCATTGTGCATTTAATTTTATTTTCATTTCAAATGGGCTGGATGGTTAATTACAAAAGCAACAGTAGTGTCATGCAATATCTTTTGCATTCCAACTGATTATTGCAGGATATTGTATGAGGATAATACATTTGTCTAATGTAGCTTATCTTGCTACTTGTTGTTTTTATGACCTTACTTTTCATGGATCTTTCTTAAAATTACCAATTCTATAAATACATGCGTCTGCAACTCCTAGCAACTTCAAAGGATATTTCTGTATTTGATGCTTCTCAGTTTCCAGCCTCTAAATTGAAGTTCCTGGGTAAAGTCAAAGCATCCATAGTTGGTGCAAACTACCACAATTTCATCATATCTGCTGTCTTTAATGAAGCTCAGATAACCTAAACCATCTAAGAATACCACTCCTGCATCCATCCAAACCTTGTATGATCACTTCTTTTACTTCTGTCATGCATACAGCCCAGTATTGGGCTTGACAGAAGAACAGGAGCTATCAACACAAAAACTTAAAACATTACACAGACCAAACATAAACTAACTCTTATTATCAGGTAAAACTGCCTTGCTTACCTGTCATGTGAAAATTTTAGCTGCTGGGTTTGTTGTTCATGAGCATTAATCAGCAGTTTCTTCAGTAGTTCACACTGTTGGTTCAAGTGTAAATCACGGATTTCTTGCTCTTCGGCACTGTGCGTATTGATCATCTCAGACCACTCTTTAGTGTGCTGTGCCACAATCTCTTTCACCTGCAGAGAATTAACAGCAGCTTTGCTAGAGGTTCTCAGCTAGTCTAGGAGATCAGCTATTACTGCTGTTGAATATAATCATAAAATAGATTATGAAGAATATAGCCAAGTTGTGAAAAATGAAGTTGCTTAACAGAGTAACAAAGCCACTGAAGACACTATAGCATACTACAAAAACAGATGTAAAACAACCCCTACTATTAGGACTCTATTATCTAAAGTGCCCTGAATAAATTGGCAGCATTTATGCTCTTGACTGTACTACTGTTATTTTAAAATCTTCCTTAACACTGAGCTAGCTCACGATAAAATGCTTTCAAATCTTTGGTTACCAAGAAAAAATATATATTAAAAGTATTGAAATTAACAATGGAAAAAAACTAATGAGTAAGATTACTCTGAGGGCTTAGATACAGACTTTGATTTTGTGGAGACAGTTTCACAAACACCGTCAGTTTATGGAGAAATCTTGCATTTAACACAACCTGAATCTGAAGATGGGCCATGTATCTTTGTTTTTGTCAGCAGGGAATCTGACAATTCTTCTCTTGCTTATCTCCCAAAACTCACAAGAATAATGAGATTAAAGTTTTGGAAAGTTCCCCAAAGACAATACGAAGAAGGCTAAATCACCAGAGTTGTTACTAAAAGGATATATTGCACTCAGTGATTTAGAAAAGAAGCTAAAAGAAATACATACTTTTTTTATCATTTAATAATTATCTTTGGATATTTTGACAAGCTACCGTACTCTTCCATAAATGTTACACAAAATATGCCTCACAATAAACCTATTTTCAGGTAGTCATTTCAGCTGTTGCTATGGCAACTAATAGCATCTGGATCATCTTCTATGAAAACTAAACCTTATTCTTCAAACCAAAAATTGCCACCATATTGCTCAGAAAGAGAGAGACCGATGCCAGTATTTTAGATGTGGGCCCACGTGTGGGCTCTGCTTAATGTAGAACAGTTTCTCTTGCACACACTGATGATGGTGAAAGGACAGGGAACTTTTAACAGCTCCAGTCTCCATTCTGCCCTGAAGATGCTCCTCTGAAGGCCCTCCGACACAAAGCTCATGTTGTGTAATAAAGCTGGACACCCAATAAAAAAAAAAGTGAGCAGTTTGTAACAGAGCAGGGTGACTACCACTACCTGAAAGCCAGATTTGCATTTAACTATAGTTTAATAGCAGTCCCATAGCAAAACAGACAGGACTGGGGGCAGAAGCCATTGACGGGATGCTACCTGGAGCTTTCTCCATCTGTCAGAAAAAAAAAAAAGCATTTTTAGTCTGGAAATTAGTATGACTAATATAGGCCTAATTCATCAGGGCGTTTAAGAGTGAGCGTATCTCCAGCAAAACAAGCCATACTTATTTTTGTGCATGTGGGCAAGTGTACTACTAAGCCGGAGGCTATCAACTATGAAGTGATAAATACACTTAAGTGTGTGGAGCAGTTGGTGGAAGCAGTATCTTTAATAAGATGTTCATAAGGCAATACTGTTTTAGAAACAGAAAAACATGAGGATTCAATTTTAAAACCGGCCGAAATCAATGCTTGGATGTTGGGAAGGAAGAGACACTCACTTCTCAGATGGAGGTCTTGAAAGGTTATGGGGCAGACACTCCAGCTCACTTCTGGTACCCACCTAGGGTGCTTAAGTTAGGACCACGTTTAGTCCAAGCTCCTTGTATTGCTGATGCAAAAAGGTGAGCAGTTTCAAAGCAGGATTTACCACATCTTTACACTGCCTGGAGATGCCTCTCATATCTACAGGGCTTCAAGCAACTAGACACTTCAGTTAGGTTGCATGAATGTCCCTTCAATAGTGATCTCACTTGGGTTATCAACCTCAGAGTGACCTAGAGCGGACTTCAGGGGACCTAAATTAAGTTACGGCAGAATTTATTTATTTTCAATGCAGAGTTTCCAAATGGAGTCAGCTCCATCCACAACTTGTGAAAAGAAAGTACAGGTATATCCAAAGTCCTGAGTAACTGGGTGTAATTGGGACCACAGCAGAAGAGGGCCCACATACTCAGAAATCTTCTATGGTCATACTAACTAGAAAGTATTAGTATTTTAAAAGGAAAAGTGCTATTATATGACCCAGGAAGCAGGCAGAGCCGGGAGCAAATCACACCCGTGTATCACCTATCTTGGCACAGGAGCCAACACATGGTTATATACACAAAGTTGTGATTCAAATTGCCTTCCTGCAGAGAATGCTCTGACACGGCTCTGCCTGCTTTCAAACATCAATAAATTGCAGCAGTATCTGTGACAGAGTTGGCCAAATAGTCTCCTCTATCACTCACTGCTGTGTGACTCTTCCATACATTCTGCCACTCAGAACTGGGTTTCAGATGAATCTGAAGTATGAGAAAGTGCAAGGGATATTACCATATGAGAACTGATTCCTAGTCACAGTAATAGCATCTTACATTGCCCTTAGAAGGACAGGCTGACATTCCAGTAACCAAAAAAAAGAGTTTTCTTTTACTTAGAGCCTCTTTACACTGTAGAGGAGATGCAAAACAAGCTGTGCATTAAAACAAAAAGGAATTGTGACAATAAAGTAGTGAAACAAGTAAGTGTATAAGCCATGGAAGCTGTGGTGAAAGCAAATATTCTGTGACTTAACTGCAGAGAGCATTTACAAAGCCCAAACAAATGCAGAGAAACAAAGACTCAAGGACTCATTGCAAATAAATAATACAGTCATTGTTTTGAAATGGTTAGTGTTATACAGTACAGAGGAACATGAAGGCAGGTATTCTCTGTCTCAGGTACACCGATGCCAAAGAATCATAGAATATCTTGAGTTGGAAGGGACCCGTAAGGATAATAAATTCCAACTCCCAAAGAAGAAACCTGCAAGGAGACCTATGCATGGCAGTAACGTACGCATTTAATCTGGGAAAACAGGAGGTTAAGAATCTTTAAAAAACTGCCTTGATTCATGGACAGATGTGCTAGGGATGTGCTACCAACTTCAAAATTGGCATGCAGTCTAAGAAGCAGGTAGAGCTCCTCATAAAACAAGTTTTTCTCTAGGTGTGGGAGAGAAAGGGAAGATTTCCTTCCTCAAGTATTCTGCAAGCCTGAAGTCTCATTTCAGGTAAATCAAGATATAACCCTACGAGAAGGATGTAAGGGATTTGTCAAACACCAGTTACAAGTCTTGAAATACCTGAATCTGAGTCAAATTGGGTAACCTTAGGACTCAAGACCATTAAATCATCTTATCTCCTATTTTGCTGGAGATCTGTGATACACTTCAAAGTTGAGATGTAGCAGATTCAATGTACACCTCTGCTTTTCTCCAATTTATTAGCATCAGAGTTAAAATGACTATTACATTTGCACTGGGCTGTGCTCTTGTCCTACTTTCCACTATTAAGGTAGCGTTGCTTATCCAAAAGGACAGGGAAAATAATCATTAACTAGCTTCTCTCTTTCCTGTCCTTTCATCCATTCCTACACAGGGCCTAAGAGACTAATTAGAATTTTGATAAGGAACTTTCTTTTGTGCAGTATATATGCAAGATGTTTGTTTAGTCACTAAGTTCAAGCAGGAATAATCTTTGAAGTAATCGCCTTTTTTTTCTTTTCATCCTCTGCCTGCCTGATATTTGGGCCTACTTTTCTAATGCAGAAGAGTAATTTGCATCTGCTAGGTTAACTGTGTGTGAAGTACACATTGGGACATTCAGATGTAGTTTAAATATATTATGCCAAACTTGAGCTATATGTTTCCTTATGACAGGAAGACTTTTGTAGAAGAAAAAGACTCTTTGGTGCTAGAAGTGTACATGCACTGGAAGACATGAGATGTAATTAAAGCTGAATTATGCTACAATTTGATATCAAAATTAATGGGCTAAATGCTGAGAAACAATGAACAACTGTTAATCAAACTCCCACTATATCAGTGTAATGCATCAGCATCTCAGAATTTAATCTAATTTAATTGTACCTACCTTCACCTAGGAGAAAAGTTAATTTCCCTATGGTCTTGAGCACTGTTTTCAAACCTGCTGCTTGCAAACCTTTGAATGATCTCCAGGAATACCTCAAAGGCCCACACACAGCAATCAAAACAAAAGAAGTCTGTGAAAGTACTAAAATCGGTATATAATCTGGACAATTTTTATGGAACCATAGTGAGCAAGATATTGAAAATCTCTGACCTAGAGAAAGCCACGGAGGTAGATGACTTGCAGAAGTGTTCCTCAGGAATTACCCAACACATAGAGACTTGGCATTTGAAAGGAGCTTACATTTACGTCTCCCTTCAAAATGTCATCCTAAAACCCGACACAGGAGTGGACAAAAATCAATCTGTCTTCCAGGTATGGATTAAATTTAAGGGAACCAGTTTGAAAGCAGGATTTTAAAGGGAACAGAGCTTAGAAGATACATACATTTGTGGAAAGGGAAAGCATGAATCACACTTACTGGATTTGAAAGATTAATGAACACCTTTATGCCCCTTGTGTACAAATCACACCTCTTAAGTCCAGACCATGAATGACAGAGGTGAGAAGCAGAGATCACAGCAAAGCATCTTCTACACAATGTAACTTTAAATGAGTTTTAGAACTTATGTCTGGATGATTGGGAGCTAGCACTCCTCAGAGAGTTTATTTCACTAAGAAATGAATGAATTATCATTCTTCTCAGTTGTCAACAAATTTGCTTTTACTTAAGGAAATGGTTCTGGACTTTTCATGGGAGAAGAGAGAGAAAGATAAAACACTACACCAGGTTTTATTCCTGGGGATTTTCCTATGTCTTTGGCTGAGCAGACAGCAATAAGAGAGAAACCTTGTTTAGAAATCCAGAATCTTCTCCATGTGAAATAAAACCACCAGAGAATAAAATTAAAAGAAGAACAGATGGAAATTGCCTTATCCTGGTCTCAAAGATGTGGCTACTTTTCTTTGCATTTTCTATACTTGCCTGAGTCTTTTCATAGCTTTCATCTTTCACAGTAACTCTACCACACTATGGTCAGTCTCCTGTACTCTTTTCCCTCCAGATCATTTTCTACACTGATGTGTCTTCTAGTGTAACTGCCACCCTCTAGTTTGGATATCTTTCAGAAACTTGAAAGCATGTCAACAGCCTGTAGATCAAATTTTCAAAGGAAATATGAAGCTGGTGAACATGGCAGTGGTATAGAGGTACAGAGGTACAGAGGAAGCAGCTCAAAGCAACACAACAAATCCATGAATCACAGCTGGAGAAGAATGAACTAAAGTTGAGTCCCAGAACACTTATTCTCCAGCACCTTAGAGAAAACAGAGCAACTAAGCAATGGAGGAAAAAAGTATTAGAAATAAGAAGATATATGGTTCAAAAGCAACTTGGATGACTCCTCCCCCAAGAGACAGACCGGCAAGTGTTGTCTGTGGTGTCAGAGAGAAAATGAAAAAGATACTTTATGTATATATTTTGAGAAAGTAGCTAGCATTCAAATTTCATACAGAATACATTTGCCTCTTTCTTTAGCTAGAAATAACACAAATGACCAGTTTAGTTTCATGAGGCATGAATATGGCAGTTTCTTCAATAATTTTAAAAGGGCAGGAAATTGATGTTGTTTTTAATTTTTTTTTAAGAAACACATTTAGACACTAGATTATTCCCATTCTTTTGAGCATGTTATTATTGCTGAAAATTATTCATATGCTTCCAAGAAAATTAACTGCCACTTGAATCTCAAAATCTCTTTCAGATGTTGCATGTGTTAAAATTGGCTGCTTACTTACCTTAGATTTGTGATCTGATGTTAGTGTCTGAATTTTAATTTCCGTTTCTTTCTTCAATTCAAGACAATTACTTCCTCTAAAAAAAAGCAAAATTACATATGTGTGCCACAAGTTAAATATCTTCCCATTCAGTCAGCTCTCACTAATTAAAATGTTAATCAAAGTTGAAGTGCTGCAGCATATTGGAATGAAATTATTTCTTCCGGCAATTTATTCACAAGTTACAAAATATTGTTGGATTAATGATCATTCAATTCAAACAACACATGATTAATTCTAGATTGGCCCAGCAATTATTCTGTCAAGCATCTCCATTTATTGTACTTAGTTCCTTCTGAAGGCTTAAAATACCCTGCCAAGAGAAACCAGCTTCTGCCTCAAAACTTACAGGCATATCCATTGCCTTGCCATGATTTTATCCTCTGTTTCAAAACTATTGTTCAGTTAAAGTTACTAGGGTTGAATGCAAGTTGCAAAGTTTGTTTGGTGCCAAAGTCATGATGCTAAGGAACAGGCTGGTAAAATGCCCACAGATGCCCATGCTGAAGCTCCCCTTACATGCCTGTGGGTTAGGAGATGAATGACTTCTCACCCACAGCATTTCTTTCACTAAACCCAACTACTTGGGCTGCGCACTGGCTGGGATGGATACACAGAAAACCTATTCCTTTGCAGCTACAAAGGAATTTCAATTACTGTCTCATCAAAATCAATAAATTTTCGAAGGCTGACATGCTCCATCTTTACCAATCTCATTGTTCCCTTTCTTTGCAGTGAAGGGTTTTTGTAATATAAAACAAATTCACACACTGAAAGCCTCTGGGTTTTTTTTGTCCAGAATAATACAACCTAGGAAGAGTCTATTTTAACATCACTGTAATATTTCTGTGTCGGATCATCCACTGATATAAAATAGTTTAACTCCACTGAGTGGATGGAGTCACATTCATTTTATCATCTGAAGCTGGCCCTAATAAGAATGGCTATTGCTTGACTGCAGTAACATTAATCCATGTTTGCTCTAGAAAAGGAGATTTATGAAACTCTTAACATGTTTAAATAGTATTTTAATATCAAACTACTGCTAAACTTATGGAAATTAGATGAAAATTTTATCATCAAACAGTACTAGGAAAGCCCTTACAGACGATATTAGTGTGATGTGCCTAGTATTCCCAAGGGCTACTAGAAGGACTAGTCATTTTTCTAGTCATAGCAAGGAAATTTTGGTAGAGATTTCTAACACTCACTTAACACTTCGGAAGTAGTAAAGGCATAGAGGCAGGTTCTGACCACTGCTACTTCTGCCTGAAAAAAAACCCACCAAACAACAAACTGATGGAAAGAAAGCATTTTTGATTAAGCATGTGGGTAACTGTTATCAGAGTCTGACTATAATTCATAGAAGATTTGTCATACAGTATGAAAAAGGCTGCTTCTTAGGTAAATCCAATGCATTTTATCCCAGATTAGTCTAATTGGTTCAATCACTGGACTTTTCAGAAGCCCAGATATCAAACCCACCAGCTGATCCTTTCTCTGGAAATGCATCTTTCATTATATCTCAAGGCAACTTCCATCTACACTGGACATAACGAGAATTTTCCCCAGCGGCAGTGGCATAGCCCATGGTTAAACCATCATGTTACAGTTTGGAACAAATACCTAAGAGCAGCCCAACACAATGTCACATGTCTGTGCTCCCCCATACAGATAAACTTTAATTTCTGGACAGTGCTGACAAATCAGAAAGATCTTTATGTACCCTCAACTCCATTTCAGAGTGGGAACATGAGCATACATATCCCTGTAAGCCTCTTCAAGGTTTGTAAGCATTTGAAGTTACAACAGAAATAGCACAGGGAGCAAAATCCTGTCCATCTGTCAGTGAATTATCATGTGATTAAAAAATTCTACTTTGCTGAACAACATCCAGTCAACATTTGTCACACCATGTGGCAGAAATGGACCACGAAAAATTGCACAACAAAATCAGAAAAGAAAGTCTTCTATACACTTATTAAAAAGTCTTTTCTTCAGTAAGTATCTGACAATTTCACTATGAATGCCTTAAAGCACATTTTACATGTTCTTTTACAACTTTTAACGCTTGTAAAAGTTCCAAACTCATAGCCAAGGAAACGTAGCATGTCCTGTACTCACTGAACTCAGGACTCTTTATTCATCAGATCATTTTAGTTTAATAAAGACTTTTAAGTCTTAATCATTGTGTTCACTTTTAACTATGTCCTTAAATATACTGCACAGTTGGGATGAAGAGAAGTGTGTGCTTAAGCACCACTCTGAATGGGCTCTCAGGGCTGCATACATAATGACCACGAAGGAAGCCCTTAAAACCCTTTGATACAAAATTTAAAATGTTTTCATAGAAAGTCTCTGCTGATTCTGGATTTCATTTGGCTTTTAATAAGATACGAACGGTTATTCTTCTAACAATGAAGAGCCATCAGGTAGCTGAGAGCTCTGGAGTGCATGGAAAGCACGAAGTCATGGTGAGGAACAGTGTTTGGCTGTGTATCTGCTTCTGGAGCAGTCATTTCTAACTTTAAAAAAACCCCAAACCTTTTTATGATTTAAAAGTATCATAATGGCTTTGGCATCCATGAGAGAAGTGTTACAAAATTAATACAAGACACTGCAAGTAGTCAATGAAGTTATCTCAAAATGAAAATCAAATTATCAACTACTTTTACACTTGGCCCTCTTGGGGCTACTCTGGAAAGCGCTTTCCACTAGTTACTGCACAAAGACATCCATTACCACCTTTAACTTTCTAACACACCTTCCTTTGTTGCTTTGCTTAGACAGACAGAGGCACTGGCTTCTTCTCAGGCTATAAGAAACACCGATTCATGACTCTTCTGATACGAGGTTCTTAAATGCAGGAAGCCTTTCTCCCCCAACAATAGTTATGGTGCAACATCCAGGGCTTAGTTCAATGCCACTGTAGCAAGAACCCTGACTGTAATTATAAATCCAGCTGTATCAATAACCTTCTGCTGTGTTGTACTCAATGGAAATGGAATCAAAACCACATTAAACTAGCTAGTCCTGCAGTTGTTCATGGTCTGTCTGGAGAAGGAGTATTTTTCTAGAAGAAAATACCTGACTTAGAAGTATTTGCATGCTTACAGTTCTCTTTTCTTGAACCAAAAAACCCCACAACATGAGCTTTTAACAAAATGAGGAGAATTCTTCTTACCTTGCTTACTTCTGACAGTTCTGTTTCTGTTCCATTGCAAGTTTGTAACATGCGCACTCAAAAATGACTGCCCTTCCAAACAATTTACAAAACAAAAAGTATTTGTGGAAGAGTCCAATGCCAAAGAGGCATCTATATTCAGTATTCAGTAAGTTGGTTGCCAGTTGTTTTTGCCAGATGACAACAATACAAAATTAAGGCTAACTGTGAGCACAGCTTCATACAGAACTAAATAAAGCAGTTTCCTGCCTTTGGTCACAATATTGCAGTATAAATCACTGTTTCAATGAAATGCTAGTCATAGGGTGAAAGGTTGAGAGGAGAAACTGCTGCCAGATTGCATGACAGCAGCAAGGCAACAGCAGGTCATGCTACATAATTCTAAATAGCACTGTAAGAGGAACATTTTACTAAAGTCACCAGTATCTTCCAGTAACTTCTCTGGGACAATTAAGAGATTGTATAGATAATGTCCCAGGGCATCAGCTAGTGCAAACCAAACCAGCTTTGCTCAAGTCAAAGGAGTAATACCGATTTATTCCAGCAGAGGATCTGAATGCTTTTTTTGGTTAAAAAGCCTTCAACTTGACAATACACAGGAGTGTATTATATTAAAATGTTCAGGATTTAGAAGCCAGCTTTTTTCCCCCAAATCAAATCATTATTACTTCCTGGACATTAGACCTATTGAGGACATTAGTCTGCTGTCACTGAATATAACAGCGACATTCCCTGGGGAATGCAGTGAGACCAGATCAGACCACAGAAATAAAAATTTGAGGCAACTTCTTCTCTCTTGCTTTTTAAACTGTAAGGGTAGACGACTAGAGAAAGGCAAAGCAAGTCCAAGATTTATGGCCTGCTGCTAGAGCCTTCAGGCAGCTCATACTCAGTTTGATACAGGATGCTGGTTCAAGCTGCAGTTCATTCCTCTGATTGACCTTTTTATGATTTTATTCCAGACCACAAAGCATAAAATCTATTTTAAGTCTAAAAAAAATTTAAAACATATCTTACCCCTTCTTCTTGATTGCTTTCTCTAACATTTTCTCGTATGATACCTTTTCTTTATCATATTGTGCCACTATTTTGTCAATTTGTGTGCAGTGCAACTTCTGCATAGCGCTGTGTTCCTGGAAAACAGTAGGACCTTACAATTAGGTTGCTGCACTTTTAATATTTAGTTTTCTTACAGTGTAAAAATATCAGCGTACAAACAGGCAAATTTGACAATGGAATTTAATCTGGTTTAACCACCTGGTATTAAGGGTTCCAGATATTCCACCTTAAGCACTAAAACATTTCTCCATTGTTTGAAAAATGAAAATCTGTAGTGGATCTTAAAAATATGGTATACCGTAAAATAAAAGCATAGGGAAAAACTTCATCTCTTTGAATAAATATCAATTTAAGTACAATGTAAAAAATCAGATATACAAGTTCAAATTGTGTCACTGAAAGTTTCTGAATGCAGAGGTGAACACACCTCAACCCAGTCCCCCCTTCCTCAATCTATCTCACACTAAATACAGTGCCAGCCCCTTGGCTGCTGCAAATCAAATAGCTCCAAGTCCAAACATTAGCTAAAAATCAAATCATTAACACCTGATGTTCTGAAAATCTGAATTGTGACCCCTAATGACAGCAGCAACCTCATGATTTAGAAATTCCACCTTGTTGCAGAGCATCTGTCTTTGCAGTCGATAGTAAGCCGTGCTATACGACTTTCAACTGCACACATAGACTGCAAATAACCATTGCTCACTATTTTTCCCCCCTCAAACAATACAGCACCTGCTGATAAACTCGACATGCAGGGCTACCTGCGGAGTATTACACATCAATGCTAACACACTGTCACTACCATTGTTATATGACTTATATTGCTGAAGTGGCAGGGTAGGTTGTATATGGAAGGGGAGTCAAACACTGTCCCTATGATGAACAGATGAATCACTAATGCTCGTTACACAACTGGCTCTAGCAATTCCATTCCATTACAAGACTGTACCAGAAAGAACACACTTCGCCTGGTGCTTACATGTTGACCTCATTATTTAACTTGACTTTGTGCTCTCCTTTGTCAGAACAGCTGCTCATAATGATGCAAATATTTAACTATCGTGGAGAGCACTAAATACTGAATTTACATTACAATAGGAACAAGTGTTATTCTTGAATTTATGTTATTTTATTAATATCCAATTGCTCTACATTTAATCTAATGGTGAAGAAAGCCTTATATTAACTAAAATGGCCTCTTCCAGGACTTTATCTCTATTTCGGCTCATAGCTAGTTTTGCATTTATTCTATCCTCACTATTCCATTGCTTTTTGTTACTATTTTCTATACACCTGTGTTTGCCTTATGATTGTTTCTTCCTTTCAAAATACTAATTAAAGACTTTTACATTCACTTTTACCAAAACATTAATACAAATGTGACGCTTTTAAAAATCTAGCCCTGGGCTGTACCTGAGCACTCCAATATCTGCTAAGCACCCCCTGGGGAATACATATGGCTTGCAAATTTTGTGTTTAGAATGGGAAACTGAATTTTCTGTTCTACAGAGGATTTAAAGGGAAACAGATACACTCCATCAATATTAAAACATGCCAGCTTTACCAGGCAGTAGTTACAGGTAGGTTAAAAAATGGACAGTGGAAAGAATGACATAAGCTTGACAGTGGCAGCCCACAACAAGTGAAGTGACTAAGAGAATCTTCCAAACTATCCACTCCCCCCCTAGGTGAAAAGAACAATACAATTCTTAAAATAGAAGACTAAGTGCAAACATTCCACAGCATGAGACACCTGCATCCTCATGTAACATTTCTGCATAATCTGGAAGGGCACATCATGTACAGTTAGAATCTCTGCTTCTCCCCTGGGACAGCCATGATTTAAGCCTTCTCTCTTTATCACAAACCCACTCTAATCTTTTGCAGAATGCTGTCTACTGCTCCTTACTCACACACAACACTGTCTGGCACCTGCAACAGATACATGTTGTGGACTGTATCTCCCTCATTTCCCTCCTTGGTTCTCCTCCCCATCAAGTTAATGAAACACACATTTAATTGTGGACAATATAAACAAAGCTGGAAAAGGCAGACGGGCTACTAACAACCTCTACATGCAAGGCACACAGTACTAGGAGTCAACTGCCTATCAGAGGTCCCTTGAATTCTTTGACCTTTAATCCCTGGAACATTATTTACAATGAGTTATGATGTGAGTTTGATTTTTCTGTCTGTGCTCAAAGGGAAATTCATCACAGCTAGATGCTGCATCCAAAACTTCTGTTGAGATTCTAATAAATTGCGAGTGGTTTCGTAGCATCTCAAAACACCTTTACTACATTGTGTTTTTCAGATGCAGAGTTTCAGGTGGCAATATGTTCTAGACTGATTCAGAATCTGTTTGCAAGTAAAATTCTCCTCAGGTAGCTCTCTCATGAGTTCCTCAGTCCACTGAATTTTTAGTTTGAATTCACACACCTTTTATATTAATATATTCACAAATTGTATTTAATGATTGTATTACAAATTGAAGCCACAGTTCAGCAAAGGTTCTGAGAGGCTACCAACTGATATAAAAAGACTCAAATCACAGTAAGCCTATCAATAGGAATAAAGTAAAGAATCCTACATATTTCCAATGAGGAAAAAAAGAAAAAGAAACGATAATTTCCAAACCAACAATCCGTTTTGTAGTTTATTAGTCTCATAGTCTTTTGCACTGCCTCTTTTGCATTGTGAAATGGAGATCTTTTCAATGATTCTTTTTTAACTAGGCTTTATTTCAAACACTTCATATATTCAATGTCAATATAGGAGATGAAATCAGGAGATGAATTCTGGAATTAATATTTTTGAGTGGTAACTATGCAATTATAGTTACTGTCTATGGCCATATTAAATTCTTTAAGGGGACTCCCAGATTAGCTCTTATGCTCTCTACAGCTACCTGAAAGCAGGTTGTGGAGAGGAGGGTGCTGGCCTCTTCTCCCAAGTGACAGGGAACAGGACAAGAGGGAATGGCTTCAAGTTCCGCCAGGGAAGGTTCAGGCTTGACATTAGCTTCTTCAAGCTGATCACAAGTAACAAACTGCATAGCTCTCCTGCTTCACCCCCGCTGATAAAAACAGGGAGTACACCAAGCACTTCCCCAAGACATTTGTGAGCTAATACTTCCACACTTTTCTCCTCAGACTCTCTTCTCCAAATTCAGTAAGTTGCCCTTCCTGGCATGTTTAGCAAGGCAAGCTCTAGATGGGCACTTTCTTGTCAGGAAAGGTTTGTACTCTGTACTTAAGACCAGCAGGACACAGGCTAGCTGAGACCTAAAATAGCTGTGGTTAAGCTAATGCTGAAAGCCCTCAGGAGTGCACAGCATTTTCAGATTGTGGCTGGTAATTTTTTCCTCAGATTAGAGGAAGCAAGTGCAAGCCTGAACAGACAGATCCATTTTTTTTAACATTAGCAAGTGCAGTCTTGGCTATGATATCCTTACACTACTGTGGGTGACAAATATCAGCAACATAGCTCATTGTGTGTGGCTGTTCTCTATGTAACCATGGTACCATTTTCATTTGCAAAAAAGCTGATATAGCAAACTGCTGGATCTCGTCCAGTGAATGAGACAGTAGTAGTGATTAAAAAGAAGAAGCCCCCTTAAAGGCCAGTCTTAGGAAAGTCCAGAAACTGTCCAAGCCCAGAAGTTTAGATGATAGATTCTTCTTCTCAAGCAAGGCTTTGCACCCATCACTAAAATGGAAAAATCACTAATTTCCTTTCTGCATAGAGTTAGTAAAGAGTCTGAACTATAATTATTCAATTTTCTTATACTATTAGGAGCCCCACAAAAGTACCAATTACTGAAAGTCTGAACAGTCATGAAAATAAACACAAAGACTGATATTAAAAATGCTTAGGCAACTACATTATGTCAGATCTGCAATGAAATCTACAAGCAAAAGACAGCAAGGGAATAACTGCCCCAAAAACCCAGAATGGATTTGCCAGTATTGCCAAAATTGAGTTATTAAGATACCTTCCTCACTTTTTATGCCTCTTTCTGTAACAAGAGTAATGTTTTTTTAGTTATAAAGGACAGGAGAAAAGTGGCTGTGATTTTCTAATGAAAAGTACATTTGTGATAGTATTGTATGTATTTGGAACATCTCCGCCAACAGTACCAAGCAAAAAGCTGACTATAAAGTGGTTAACAGACATAAGCAAGGAGATTAGGGTATTTCATTTTTCAGCTACACATTGCCGTTCCCTTTGGCGATTTTGCAGTTTATCCATTCCCTGCCTTCAATGCAGCATCTTCTCATATCATTACTGCCTTTTTTTTTTTTTTGCTGCCTGTCGATACGTCATGCGAGATGGAGCTAGATAAAATCATTACCTGAAAAATGTGAACTCTAGATGCTTATATGGGTCAAACAAATGTGCACTGAAACTCAGAGAGACATATAAAGGGTTGTTAAATGGAAAATTTGCTCACTGGAGCATATTTCAGTGCATTTAAAATATATATGCCTTTCTTGGTGGTGCAACCACTGTTCCCTAGTTCTTCCCTACAATTTAATTAGGAGCTGTCTGTGCTAGTGAGCACTGCAACTTTTTTCAATTAGCATGTGTTGCTCAGAGAGCTCTTAATGAACATACCTTTGCATGTTTCTTCTTTAGGGCATTCAGCTCTTTCTGCTGTTTCTTTAAATGCTTTATATAAGCCTACAAAAAAAAAAAGAAGTTGCATCATTTTTATTATGCTCATTTTGAATTTAACCAGATAAAAACCTGGCTACTTAAAGCAAATAATTTGGAACACATCTTGAAAAGCTTGTGTGCATACTCACCTTCATTTGCTTTAAATCTTCTATCTTCACTTGAGGAATAAGGTCTATACCTAGGAAAGTATTAATACAGTTTATCTACAACTTCATACTTACTAGTATATCTCATACTTTTAAATTTGAAACATATGGTTAAGTCAGCAACTACGTTTTTCCACCACATAATAATAATCGCAGGTTAATAAAAAAAATAATGAAGTTATAGCTAAGATACAGTTAATTTCCTTCTCAAATGCACTGCTAAATCAATTGCCTTGTGAAAAAGAAAATAAATCAATGTATGTATTTTAATTTCTTATGGTTCTGGACTGAAGTGTAAAAACACACCAATTTAAGAACTGAAAAAGCTCCTTTCCTGAAAACACTGCAAGCCATTTATCTACATTAAAACTATTTGGTCCATAGTTGGAGATTGCTCACTTTGGGTGGGAGGCTTCTTGGGTAAGATTCTACATAACTATATAAAGGGTTAACTGACATTAGATATACTACTTTTCCTCAATTTAAAACACAAACACCACAGGAGTGAAAATTTACCTGCAGCCTTATGCTAATGATGTAAAATTTGCATTTTGGTTACTACCAGGCTATGACAAAAGGAGGAACAGTATACGTCAAGACTAAAGGAGAGTTAAAAATGGAGGAGAAAGACAAAATCATAAATGGAAAGTCTAATGAAAACTACAACAAGCAAATTTGTCATACAAGACTAATAGTACTATTTAGATGTATGAAAACACATTTTGATCACCTTATCTGCAATTCAAACAAAACACAATCTCATTTCATGCTTACACTTCAATAAATGTTTTGTGACACATTATGACTTTTTTAAACTACTAATTACATTATACATGTAATCATTAATAAAAGAGTTAACACAATGAGAGTTGTAATGCACAGATTTTTCCGAAGTTTTTATACAAAAATTATAGAATCACAGAATAACCAGGTTGGAAGAGACCCACTGGATCACTGAGTCCAACCATTCCTATGAAACATTAACCATGCCCCTTAGCACCTCGTCCACCCCTGCCTTAAACACCTCCAGGGAAGGTGGATCAACCACCTCCCTGGGCAGCCTGTTCCAGTGCCCAATGACCCTTTCTGTAAAAAATCTTTTCCTAATGTCCAGCCTAAATCTCCCCTGGCGGAGCTTGAGGCCATTCCCTCTTGTCCTGCCCCCTGTCACCTGGGAGAAGAGGCCAGCACCCTCCTCTCTACATCTTCCCCTCAGGTAGTTATAGAGAGCAATGAGGTCTCTTCTCAGCCTCCTCTTCTCCAGGCTAAACAACCCCAGCTCTCTCAGCCTGTTCTCCAGCCCCTTCACCAGCTTCGTTGCTCTTCTCTGGACTCGCTCCAGAGTCTCAACATCTTTCTTGTAGTGAGGGGCCCAGAACTGAACACATTATTCAAGGAGCTGTCTCACCAGTGCCGAGTACAGAGGGAGAATAACCTCCTGGGACCTGCTGGTCACACCATTTCTGATACAAGCCAAGACGCCATTGGCCTTCTTGGCCACGTGGGCACACTGCTGGCTCATGTTCAGTCGGCTGTCAACCAACACCCCCAGGTCCTTCTCCTCCAGGCAGCTTTCTAGCCAGGCTTCTCCTAGTCTGTAGCTGCACAGGGTTGTTGTGCCCCAAGTGCAGGACCCGGCATTTGGCCGTGTTAAACCTCATGCCATTGGTCTCAGCCCAGCAGTCCAGCCTCTTCAGATGCCTTTGCAGAGCCTCCCGACCCTCCAGCAGATCCACACTTCCACCCAGATTAGTGTCGTCTGCAAACTTGCTAAGGGTGCACTCAATGCCTTCATCCAGGTCATTGATAAAGACATTGAACAGGGCTGGACCCAGCACTGAGCCCTGGGGAACTCCACTTGTCACTGGCCTCCAGCTGGATTTAACACCATTTCCCACCACTCTCTGGGCCTGGCCATCCAACCAGTTTTCCACCCAGGAGAGTGTGCGCCTGTCCAGGCCAGAGGCTGACAGTTTCCGAAGCAGAATGCTGTGAGAAACTGTGACAAAGGCTTTACTGAGGTCCAGGAAGATACATCCACAGCCTTTCCCTCGTCCAGCAGCCGAGTCACTTTGTCATAGAAGGCGATTAAGTTAGTTTGGCAAGACCTGACTTTTGTGAACCCCTGTTGACTGGGCCTGATCACCCAGTTCTCTTGCACGTGCTCTATGACAGCACTCAAGATCATCTGTTCCATGACTTTCCCTGGCACTGAGGTCAGACTGACAGGCCTGTAGTTCCCTGGATCCTCCCTGCAACCCTTCTTGTAGATGGGCACAACATCAGCCAGCCTCCAGTCCAGTGGAACTTCCCTAGTCTTCCAGGACTGTTGGAAAATGTTTGCCTGTGCATAAGTACACCACAAACCTATTTAGTTAACTGCTCTTAATAGTGTCTGTGAGCATAAGATTCCCCCTGCCTTGAAAAGGACTTTCTGCCTTTTACAGTGAATTTAGATGGAAAATATATAGTATTAACATTAGTCCAGTAAATGAGAATGGAACGGACTTAGACACAAATAAGGGCTGAAATTATCAAAAACCTGATCACTTGACTCTTCCTGAAAATCAGAGAACAAAAAAATCTCCAAGATTCCTGTTCATTTGAAAGCTTTCCCTAGACACCACCGTATCTTGCTGGATATGTAATTTCTAACAGCAAGGCGAGTTATATATTTTAACAAGGGTAGAATTACTCGGATCTTAAAAAACAACAGAGGTAACAACACAAAATAAGGAACGTTACATGCGATAGAAAAATGTACAGCTCTATTTTAACATGTATGAATGTGGATAAAAATAGTTGCAGACAAGAATGTGCAATTACTGAAATCTCCATTTAAGTCCAGGGCAGCACTAGGCATCCTGTGTTCTAAACAAACTTCCTCAGGATTTTATTTTAAAAAGCAGACTCACCTATTTTGTTCGCCAGGGTTGATCCCATGGCAACCAGGAATTAGTTGCCAATCCCAGCAAAAGTTGTGCTTAATTAATGCAGAATAAAACTATTACAAGTGCATCTTGGTGATGATACATGAAATATGAAAACACCTCACTGCATAAAATAATGTGGGGGTTATCCCAGGGGAGAACTTTGAAAGAGTTCAGGTGCCAGAGATGACCTGTTCTATTGCCAAATGTGACTCCAGAGAAATGGCATCTTGTTTCTTAATAAATCTCTTCACATGTGTATTCAGCCATGTCTGATTAAGTTTAAGAACAAGAGCAGTCAGTGCTCCTTTTCGCTCCTATCAATCCCTTTGGGCCAAGGTGGATGAAAGAGTGACCTAGATGCTAATTCTTGTGGCCTATTAACAGAAATATTTATTGTGTTTCATTCAGCCGCACAAATTTGTTTTCTCACTTACTCTTCATTACCTGTGAGGATACATGGGAAACAAATAATCCCATTTGACTCTGCAAGATGATTTTGCAGAGTGAACGGTGAATAGTGAGGAAAAAAATACTTATTCATTTATAAACGAGCACATTGAATATGGACATTTTTACAATAAAAATCCCATTTCCATAATCACTACTCAGAGTAAACCCACACACTGAAAACATTCCTAATTGTTGGGAAATCTCTACAGAATCCAATCAATTCTAAATACCTTTAATTACATAAATCTGCAACTCTTCCAAGGGATTTGTGGAGGGAGAAAAAAAAATGCATGAGAGCTTTTGTGGATTATACCAGAAAATAGCCGTTCCTATTGGCATTCCTCCAGTAGATCTTTAGTAAACTTCTTCCAGTCATGCAAATTACTACTACTGGCAGTAGGTATACAGCTATACAACGCGGTCACTAGGTAAAATAAAGCTCTATTGGCTTTATACTGCCATTTTAGCAATATACTAAATTTATTTGCAATTAGACAAACACCACTCTCAATGGCAAAAGAAGTTACCTTCTAAAAGAGTAAGAATGAATAGAACTGCAAAGCTAAAACTGAGTAAAATGTACTTCTCTGTGACTTTCTGAATCACTTCAGAACTGAGGGAATGGCACATAGTTTTTGCCTACCTTTCTTAGCGTCAGTCCCAGATCCAAAGCCTGCAGTGGTGCTTGGTCTAAGTTCAGAGCTACTCTGAGGCGTTACATTGGCTTTGGCATTATTGGCTTTTCCTTTTCTATCATTCTTTGAAGTGTCATTTGGTACATCAGCTATATCACTCTGAAACAAAAATTCACATCACAATAATTTAATTGTGGTTTTACCTATAGTATAAAAGTTGGGGTATTTCTGAACTTGTCTACTTTAAATGTAATAAAGAAAATTGCAACAAACTTTCAAACAACACTATAGTCAATAAAGTATTTGTAAACTATTTGAAATGGCTACCTACTAAAACATGGCTCTTTTCTCATCCTAAAATTTCTATTTTTAGGATGATTTCTACTTCTTAGTATGATTCACGAAAAGTCAGTTTTTGAATAGTATTTCAGCATGTTAACTAACATAATCTGATGTATTTCAGAGCAGAACAAAGAGGCCTATATTTGAAAATGACAAATGATAAAGGTAATATGCATCAACTGGAGAAAGAAGAGTTTACTTTAAAAAAAGAACATAGAATGAACATATATGGGCTGCTTGTCATACTTACAGTTTCGATACCCATAGCTCTCATTTGGTCTGCTCTTTTTTCTGTGATGGACAAAAATTTCTTTGGATCTGATAAAGCATCCACGATATCTGTAAGAAAAAAACAACCAATTCTCCATGGTCATCAGAGTAATCTGGAAATCAATCTTTTATAAGAGCTTTATTCTGCCCTTGTTGTTATGAGCCACGGCTTCCAACAATTCTCCAGCTTTGCATAGTGAACTTGACAGACTGAAAGTGCTCATTGCTGCAGTGCTTGAACACACTAGGTACATGAATCAGCTTATAATGCACCAAGGAAGTGGAATCAGTCCTGTATCTTACTCAGGAAAAACAGTGTAACTCCATCAAACCAAAGTTACCTTAACTTACCCCTCAATGACACTAGAACTTAAGACCAGAATGGGACCTCCTGAGCCACAAAGCACTAATAACTTTATCTATTGGTTATTCAAAGGGGTGCTGACTGACTTGAGACTGCAGGGAATTCTAGAAAAAGCTGTCATATTTCCCAGCTAAACAGCAGTTTCAGATGGATGGTTAAAGTAATCAAGAAATCTGTCCTCACTTGCCTTTGTGATTTTCCATGTCTTGAACATGACAGACTGTGAAATGGCTTTTTTTTAATGAACTACAATGACCAATATTTGAATCTTGCACACGACAAAATACCACTAGCGGTAGCTGGATATCATATAGATTATGGAATCTGTTTTCCACATGCAGTGATAAATGTGCAAGTATAGGTTTACAGAAAGACAGTCACATGAATCTTTGCCTGTGCATTAAATAAACCCTTTCCATGCTTAATTTCAACAGTCACAGAATTCACAAATGGCAAACGAGGCCCACCACAGCAAGAAATGATTTTACAAATTTAACTGATCCAGCATTTACAATAACAATGCATTCAGAGACCACAGCAGTGATCTGTTCTGATGTTCCCTCTGAAACTTTAAATTCAGTATCATGGAGAAGAGTGTCACTGGTCTCAGTCAATCAGCCTGCCTTGACAGAGCAGTAACTTAAGAAGCAAAGTCTAAATGCTGCAGTCTGATGGGCTCATCGTTAACTACAAAATATGGTCATTTAATTAACTCATGGTTTTCATCACTACCATTAGGAGCACCATGGACAGCGCTTCCCTGCAAGAAAGCTGTTTCTTTGCAGACTGCTGCAAAGTCCTATTTTTTGGCTGTTTATGAGTAAAAGATAAATGCTTTTGTACCCTTATATTCTAGATGGTCTCAGTAGTATAACAGGCATAACATTTCTGCAATTACAGTTCTGACATTCATGATTTTCACCACAATTTGAACTTTGCCCATGTTTCAAGTTAGCTTACAATGAATGATGCAAGAGAGAGAAGCTGGTCTGTAAAAACACCCAACTTATCAAAACCTTTGGAAATAAATTTGCTACTTTTCTTGTGCAAACCAGGGGCTGGACAATATCATCACCCTTCCAACCTAAGTTTTTCCATGAAATGTTCCTTTTAAGTCACCGGATGCACTTCTCAAGCAAATAAAACATAGACAGGGCTCCCATTCCAACATAAGTCATATTACCCTTATGAAAAGTTGCATCACATAGTGTTGCCATTGACAGCTCTGTTTATCTACACAAATAGATTGTCTTCAATAAATGTTGTGATCCAACAATGTCTTCTGAAAATTTCTTAACATAGAGAGAAATAATGTAAATTTATTTTCAGCCATAACAATGGCCTTGTAGCTCAGCACCAACTGTTCCCCCCTTCCCTGATCTAGTAAGCACAAGCCTTTTTGTCCTTGATGTGCACTACAGGACTACCCTGCTAACAACGATGCGTCACTTGAAAATGGAACCTGACTATCACAATTTTCAAGGTAAAAATGACTAACATGTTAGGGAAAGCGAGACCTTTGCAAATTGTATTACTAACCAAACAAGCACATCACCAAAGGCTCAGCATTTCTGCTAGGGAGATGTGACTCATCACTGCTTTTCACATTGTTATTTGTCCTCTGCTTACGTTTGTCTTTCTCCCCAGTGAGGTAAGGTGGGGGTGGGGAATATCATTTTGTAGAAGAATCACAATTTAATAAAAACCTAGGAAAATCACTGGAAGAGTAGATTACAGAGAACTCTAACCACTAACCTAAGAACCCATGCTTACAGACTTCTATTATAGAAGCTTCTCTTTGGAGAATGCTACTTCACAGAATCACACAGAATCACAGAATAACCAGGTTGGAAGAGACCCACCTGATCATTGAGTCCAACCATTCCCAGCAATCTCTAAACCATGCCCCTCAGTACCTCATCTACCCGCACCTTAAACACCTCCAGGGAAGGTGAGTCAACCATCTCCCTGGGCAAACTGTTCCAATGCCTAATGACCCTTTCAGTGAAGAATTTTTTCCTTATCTCAAGCCTAAATCTCCCCTGGCGGAGCTTGAGGCCATTCCCTCTCTCGTCCTGTCCCCTGTCACTTTGGAGAAGAGGCTAGCTCCCTCCTCTCCACAACCTCCCTTCAGGTAGTTGTAGAGAGCAATAAGGTCTCCTCTCAGCCTCCTCTTCTCCAGGCTGAACAACCCCAGCTCTCTCAGTTGCTCCTCATAAGATTTGTTCTCCAGCCCCTTCACCAGCTTTGTTGCTCTTCTCTGGACTCGCTCCAGGGCCACAACATCCTTCTTGTAGTGAGGGGTCCAGAACTGAACACAGTACTCGAGGTGCGGTCTCACTAGTGCCGAGTACAGAGGGAGAATAACCCCCCTGGACCTGCTGGTTACGCCATTTCTGATACAAGCCAAGACGCCATTGGCCTTCTTGGCCCCCTGGGCACACTGCTGGCTCATGTTCAGTCGCTGTCAACCAACACCCCCAGATCCTTCTCCTCCAGGCAGCTTTGTACCTCTACTTAGGGTTGTTTTTAGTTTGTACCTCTGCTTAGGGTTGTTGTGCCCCAAGTGCAGGACCCGGCATTTGGCCGTGTTAAACCTCATGCCGTTGGTCTCAGCCCAGCAGTCCAGCCTGTTCAGATCCCTTTGCAGAGCCTCCCGACCCTCCAGCAGATCGACACTTCCACCCAGCTTGGTGTCATCTGCAGAATATATATTTTTTTAACTTTGATTTAAAAAAAATTCGTTGTGCTCACACGCCAGGCCCCATGCCCTGTATTATTAGGCATTTCATTTGCATTGATTTGCAGCAGTATTGTATTTTATTTGGAATACAGTAGCTGATGCAAATAAACTGATGCAAATGCTAAGTTATATGAAAAAATGAAATTATGCATATTTTAAAGCCTATATGGCATTACCCATTCTAGCTGTTATTTGGTGTAAGTTTTTAAATCTTACTTATACAGGTTAAAAAAAAGTAATAGAAAAGAAAGTAGGCAGCTATTGAATTGAGCTATACTGTCCTACAGGTTTACTAAAAAAAACATGGAGACCCTAATGACAGCTCATAAAACAATAAGAAGTTTACTGCAGATTGTAAGCCATTAAAAACACACACACAGAATACTAATGATTCCACCCAAGTGTCAAAAGGTATTTCCCAGTTGTTCATCATGCTGCTGTTCTGTAAGAAAAAGACTTGAGACACACCAAAACTCTTTGGCAAGGGAGAGCAGAAGTAGTAATTGAACTAATTTCATTCATGTTAATATGGAGTCTGTTTTTCCCCAAGGTGATAATTAACTAAACAAACCAGTTCTTTCATTCTAGTAGCATTTTACTGTAATGATACAGTCACTTAGGGGTAGTAATGCTTTTCTATATCCTCACTTCTACCAGATAAATCACCTATAGAAATGTTGAAAACATAGTAGATCAATCAGTGCTGAAGTGCACACAATTTGCAAATTCTAGACTGGTGTTCAAATTATGTTTGAAAAACACGTCTTTCGCTTCTGAACTTGTACAATGCAGTTTAAAGAAGAAAATAAAAAATATTTTCTCCCTAGGTGACTAACACAGCAGCTTAAGCCACATCAAATTCTGCTAGATTTAAATTCTACTCTTAGAAAAAGTGCAATACCATTCAGAAAAACAATCCAGAAAATCAGAAGCATTTTCCTAGTTTAGAAAATATTTTAATGGATTCATTTACTGTCAAAAGCTTAAGTTCAGAAAATAATTATAATACAAACTTAAACATGTCCCTTATGTTCACGGAGCCTTGAAAGTCTTAAGTTTAAGCAGAACCTTACATTTACCTTGGAACAGCACTCCTGAAGTTAAATACTGTAGATTAAACACACTGCATGAAGGCGTAGTGGTGCTTCAAGACTCCAGCTGACTTGCCAGCAATGTGGATTTCACATACACACAACACAAACACTTCTGTAAATGCTTAACATTTTCCATGAAATATTGTTACTGAAGTCTAGGCCGGATAATTTTTTTAAAGCCTGGATAAATACCAGTACACGCAGACTTGGAGATACACTAATATACTAGGTAAGCCTTCCCTTTCTCCAGTTTGTACTATGGAAATGGCACTCAGAGAAGTGGCAGTAATTCTTTGCATGGCCAGCAGGTTTGAAATAATTTTTGCAAAGAGCAACACATCATTTTTATCAATAATGTTTCATGAATCAACCCTAAGGTGGACTTGATTTTCCTGTAGTCGGGGCACTAACATCTAGTGCAATTTCTATATTACATTATATAATGTATAGCCTTCAAACAAATTTCATCTGCAGTGAAGAAAACATTTGTCAGAGGTACACCCTTAGCATGAACTTAGCCATTATGCTGATTAAAGTGGTGTAATGATTATTCTAACTTATTTGTTTCCACCCACATGTGGCAACGTGGTATTGCTCAAGTATAAATGATCATGGTCCTGCCAAGTGGATCATGGTAATGACTTTCATTAAATATTACTTTTCTGACAACCCTCAAATAATTAAACCACACTAAAAACATGTAATATTGGGAGGGAAAAATGCAGAAAGGTTTTAGATGCTAAGTTATTTCACTGCCTATTTTTAGCAATATGCCAATATTCTCAAGAACAGTGATTTTCTTTGAAAAAAACACACATCTAGATTCTGCACTTATTGTTTATACCTACAGGCCAAACAATATAGCTAAATACACGTTAACCTTATAGGTGCCTAAATCAGAAAAAATATAATTACAAAAAAAATCAAAAGAATAATCTTCCTCAAATTTGAACAGAGGAAATATAATTGATCTAACTAGTATAAGCTTATTTTCCATATTATTTTGTCATTTAACAGATTCACGTCACTATCATTTATACTGAGGCAGGCACTTGGTCTGAAAGCTGATTTCTTAACTGAACAAGCAGGGTTTCCATAGAGTTAAAATACTAAATGTTTCCAATCCTCCAGGTTTGTGTATCTGCTTCTAGCTGGCAAACTGGCATCGCAATACTTCAGTACTTCCACATCAACACTCAAGATCTATGAGATATCGAGATGCAGGTATATCTTACCTCCAAAACCATCAGGCACGTATGTTTTAAGCACAATGTTGCAGAAAACCGTTGGAAGAGAGAGTGGTTTGTTGCCCTCATTCCGAAGTGAAATGTGTCTGTAACCTGCCTGCAGACCATCCAGGGGCAGGATTCTCTGACCAATCAACTTATTATTGTCATCATATACTGCTATTCTTAGGACAGCAAGATCAGGAAGAATAACCTGGAAAGCCATAAAATGAAGACATTCAATGATTCTAATAGAGTACAACTCTCCCACCTCCTATGTTTGAACTTTGTATGCCAGAAGCAGGCTATCATCACTGTAAGATAACGTAATTCTCTGCAAACTGCACATTTCGAGATTAATCTTCCCTAGAATAGCGCTTTTTTTTTCACCCTAAATAATGGGTAGATTTCAGAATACACAAATCCTGCATCTTACAGTTAGACTACTTAAATATTTTGCATGTTTATTTTTCATCACCTAAGACCAGTGACATCAATAAAAAGGCAGGTAAATACCACCTGGGAAATGACAGATGCAGTGGCAATCGAACAGTAGTGCTCAAATAGGAGGAACCATGACAGAAAGATGGGATTTGGGATGTAATCAAATGGACAATGAAGAACGGAAGAAGCAAGCACAAGCTGATGGGGATGTATGCGGAACTATGGGTTCTGCAAAGGCGAAAAACAGGCAGAGAGGTGCAGGACAGCTTGACAGACCTACTGAAATGGTGTGCTGCCTGCAGAAGGAGGTGTGCTGTACTCATAATGTGAAGTGTGCATGGTAGGCATGATGGGTAGGGATGCTGCCAGCTATCTGCATCTGTCAGTCCCCATCTGGAGTGACCAAAACAGTAACAAAAATATTTTCTGCCTTCCCCGGAACAAAGGCACTGCCTCTGTGCATGGAATAGCAAGAAGACAGCCTAACTGAGAGCTGTGGCCTCTGCCAGCCTGCCTCGACTGTGCCCTGGGAAAGGTCTTCCCACTCATCCCATAACTGGCTCTACTCACCAATGCTTATGGGACAAAAGGGAAGACCTAAGTAAACAGCATCTAACATCTCCCTTAGACTTTCCGCGTCACTATAATTTTCAGTCTTAAAGGGCACAAAGTAAAGTCTGCTGTTGGTTTCCAAACCCACCTGAGCTATTCATGGATATGCTTCTCTACTTGATTATAACTTAGCACTCCCAGCACAGGTTACGACCAGCACTCACCCCATTTTCCCCCTTACACAACAGAGTGACAACACAGAACTTGGATTAGAATGACTGAAGCTTTATTTTAATTAAAATAAAAACAAGAAAACATGAGAGAAGAACAATCAAACATATTACCAAAGGGCAACTGTGTCGGATTAAACATCAGCTTGAGGAGAACATTATAACCCAAACAGGGCAGGTAAGACTTCTCTACAGGCCAGAGAACAGCATGTCTTTCATTATATGATGCGCTCAGACACAGATTTTCTAGGAAGCCAGAGCTTCCAGGGACTGAGAAGTTTACTGTTCCCTCTCCATTAATTTGTTCTACAGTATCCTGATTGGCACTTCCACTCCCAAGACATTTTAGCACTGTGTATCCCATGCCTTCATGTCCTCTGATTAGAGGAACTGTTCCTGCTGTGTTAATGCCCCTCATTTGCTTGGCCATCAATTTGTGCCTCGATTACAATGGTAAGTCTGATACATTTCGGGCCTGAGATGAAGGATATAGTCTCCTGGCTGATTAACAGCAGAAGTTGTTCAAGAGAATGTGTGACCATGTAAATGTTCATTGCAGAGTAGAGCAGAAAGTCCAAGGGATATTGACATCAGCTACTGTACCCATGCCATGAGACCCAGGTACCCCCCTTTCAGACTGAAGCTGTATGCACTCTGTAATTTATGGGCCTTCTGATTGAAGAAATCAGAAAGCAGCAGATGCTAGCCATATGGCCAGCAAGCCGTGCACAGTATGATTGCCTGTCATTGTATCTAAGCATCTTCCCTCTGCCTCCTCATACACAGAGAAAAGCACTTGAAGTCACATTCATTCCAGAATATATTTTAGAAAAATCTCTTGCATTAACTACATTTCTACTAAAAACTGTTTATACCGTTAAGAAAGCAGATTATGTGTAATATACCCAAGTGTGAACTGTTATCAACACTTGGTAAAGTTTGTCACATTGGAATAAAAAGAGCAACAATTCTGCATGACAACAAAACAGGTGTAAGCAAAACAGACATTATCGAAGACGGCACTGCTAACACATGTAGTCTGGATGAAACTCCAGCTGACAGAAAAAAAAAAATATATATATGTGTATCATATATATAAAGACTGAGAGATAAAACCTGAACATGGACAACTGATCTCTCTTTTTAAATCCCCCATACTAAGAAAAAAAGGTTTGTTTTCCTTCTGTTATTAAAAAAAAAATAAAGAAAAAGGTACATGATGCACATGGACTACTGAAGGAGGGAGCTGGCAACACATCTGAGGAACACAGCACCCTTCCAACTTTTCCATGTAATAACATTGACCTTAGCTTTGGATGCAGCATCTCACCTGCCCTCTGGGCTGAAGGAACAGTGCAAGATAGCAGCCACTGCCAGGGCAGGGAAGAAGAAATCTCCAAGGAATGATGGTGTCCACCAGCGGGGGCTCATTCTGAGCAGACTGCATACCTTGAACACAGGCATGGCCACGGAGGAGGTGGCTACCTCCAAGTGGGAGGAGGAAGCAAAGGGGAGGGAAAAGCCAAACAGAAACAAAAAAAAAATCATGTGACAGCTACAGAGGTTATCCATTACAAAAACAAAACAAAGCAAAATTAAAAAAAGACCAACAAACCTCTTGAAAGCTTATTTCAGCTTCAGATTGTTTACTGTAGTAAACAGGAACCCTACAAACCCTTTTTTATGGGAGCAGTATTTATTCATGCGAGCAGTCAGACTGAAGCAGGGAGGGGTAGCTCAAGTGAGCAAGGGTACTCATGTGCAAAAGGGCTGGCGACCACAAACTGCGCTTTCCAAATGTCCTACCTTTCGAAATACAAATGATTCTTCATTGTAAACAGGGTTCAAACCATTGTTCATCACCATGCGTGTTCGAAATTCTTTACGTATCGTGTCCGTGGGTAAGCCATACATATCCACTTCTACATACGTACCAATTTTTTTGTCTGATAAGAACTGACCAGATATTACCTGCAATGTAACAGCAGACCAGTAGGCAAAAGCAATACAAAGTACACAGCATTTTATGAATACTGAAAGTAATGGCTTTTTAATTGACAACAGTTTGAAAAATACAGAATAGATACGTTTATTTCATCATATGAAAATGGTAAATTTAGTGCTAAAATTGCAACTCTTTAGAAATGGCTCTTTGAGAAGACCTTAAATTGACATATTTGTGCTCATTGTCCTATGGCATTAACAGTTTTAACTCAGTCAGCCCAATTAGCCAACATCTCACAGATGCATTCACTACACTACTGAAAAACACAAATGAAACAACTAGATTGGGCATTGCTATTCCACAACTTCAAACTTCCTGTTCAGAAGCACTGTCATCTATTACATGCTTGATTACAAACAGGTGAAAGGAGGCTATTGCTCTGCTCTCATTTAGTTAAAGGTTTTAAACTAATTGCATCAGTCTAAGTCCATATTATGTGTCTAAGACATGTCGGATGCTTAAAAAGCAAACAAACAAAAACTCAGGTGACTCCTTTATACTGAACATTTGTTGCAATTTTACGCCAAAATTAATCTAGCCACAGCAATTCATTAGTCCAGTGAGAATTTTTATTCCATAAAGATGATCTATTTTCTTAAAGATAGAACTAATGCTTTAATTACTATGATCAAGGAGGGAAGAGAAGAAACTAAAAGACAATTTCACAGACCAAACTCCATTTTGAGGCCTATTCTTTTCATGATCTAACATTCTTCTAGGGAACCTTCTGGACAACCAATTTAAAAAGTTACGTGGCTGAGGGCTACCATTACTGGCTTTGGTCCACTCAACTCCATTTTACCAAAATTTATATGGAATTCTATACTAGTTTTAGTCACGCAAGAAGAGAAATTGGCAAAATATGTGATCTAAAAACTCACTTTAGTGATAACTTAGAGCTTATGTTCTCACCACCAGATCCCACTTCCTTCTCAGTGGGATTGTACTGTCATTAACATTGAAGAAAAACAACATTAATAAAAAAGTTTTTGTTCTTCTAGAGGTGCAAACAAAATTAAGGTAAAAGCCTAGAATGCACAATGAACCCTTGGTAAGAGAGAGTTTGAAATTTCCATGCTGCATGTAGAAAGTGATAACTGAAAGCTTTGGTCTTTTGTTAATCTGCATATAGGGTATTGAGCAAAGAGGGCAGGAGTGTCAAGTTGTAGAACAGGTTTTAGTGTTAGTCTCCTCCCAAAAGCATGCTTTAGAACTACAAGAGAGGTTTTATGGACTTTGTTATTCATAGGTAACTTAAAATTAAGGACCTCCATCACATGAACAATTTTTCTCTATTTATTTTTAAAATATGCTGTCCATGTGTGTCCATATTCCTCCTTGCCCTATGGTAACAAGTGATTGTTCGCATAATTTCATACAGTCCACAGAAATTAACTTCACTCATTTATTCATTTGTGTCAGCTGCAGTAATTCAAAAAGAGCTTGAGGGGCTTTCAAATTCAGTGAGAAAGGGTAATAACAAATCACTTCTAATTCTACCATGTTCCACTCAGATCAAGTAAACACAGATGTCCTAGCCAGAAATAAAAAAAACCCAAACAGTGGAAACTATTTGATGAAATCCACACAATCCAAATACATTTTCTGTAAATATCCTATTTCTGCTGACATTTAAATGTAATTTTGGATGTGATGACAGAAGTTTGTCTATTGCCATTTTACCTGTACAGAACATGTTGCAGCAATTACACCATCTACAGGAGTTTCAGAGAAAGGGTCAAACGTCCGATCTGGTCGTCGCATGAAATCTGGTTTAAGTAGATACCTTATTTTCAAGAAAAAGAAGAAGAAAATTATTCTTGTAAGGAAATGAAAATTGTATTAAATAGAAATAAAATGGATGTTCTAGCTTTGTGAACTCTCCTACAGCACTGTGAGATATATGCTATCATTCTAGCTAAAGTGTGAGACAGTTAAAGGAAATATGGTTGTCTACAATACAGATAAATGTTAATCTTAATTTTGAATTACTGAGATTTCAAGATGAAAATAAATGCAATATAAAATGGATATTTCAAAATAATTTAATAATACACTCTAAAAATGCAGTGAGTTATCATATAATAAAAAGTAGATGCTGCCATTTGTTTTAATTCTTTAACACTCTGGAAAAATACAGAAGGCTTATTCAATTTTATTTTGTTAAATGAAGCAGTTCCATAGAGTAAGACTCAGACAATAAATTTCATCTTGAAGCTAATTTTTTCATTCTGGTTATAAAACCTTGGGGGAAATAGCTGATAATGTCAGTGCTGACAGATTGTTAATTATAGTGGCATGAAAGGTACTACCATAACAACACTTACTATATATCCCTGAGGACTATACACTGGATCAACATATCAATGAAGCTGATACGTGCTCTGATGAATCAAAACCCAAGGATTCTGCCATCAAAATGAAATAGCAGTTCATCACAGAAATGCTGTGCTACACGACACACGTTCTCCTCCACTAGTGGAAGAAATATGTAACTGGAGTCATCTTGTTAATTCTGCAGCCCTGACAGACAACAGCTGCTAGATTAGTTATCTGCCATTAGTCTCTCTCTTGAATCACTGGTACACAATGCTATAAAGACCTAGCTAGAATTCAGAAATAATTACAAAATGCTGGATGAATTCCAATGGAAAGAATGTCAATGTTTTCTCCCATTTTTTGACAATGTGGCCTCTGTTTTGGAAAGTGATATCCCTTATTTTTCTTATATTTTAAGCATGTAATTTCATAATATTTTCTTCATTCTAAGTAGGTTATGGGCAGAGGGGAACGCTCAGAAATATCATTAGCACCTGATTTAGGCCTGTAGAAATAAAAAAATTTTTTAGCTAGAGTGACTCAACCTTGTTTCACCAGCATGAAAACTGCAAATTAGAGGAAGAAAGAAGTACAGATAGAAGGATTTTTTAATTTATTTTCATTGCCCTGGATGTTTTCTGTGATTGAAGCAGCACCATGTTCATAATGCATATAAAAATATACCACTGTATATTATTGTAATACCAGAAGACTCACAGAAGCATCATATAATTGAGTTGACAATGATACCTGTCCTTCAGAGCATTTGCCAAGAGTAAATACATGCTCTTGTACTAGGCTAGTAGGACAAACATGAAAGGAACTACAGCCTTCCATAAAAAAACCCCTCTAAGTTTCTCCTATTTTTCTTATTTTGACTGAAATGACTAGAGACTACACCTCTGTCAAATCAAACAGCCTCTATTCTGAAGAGTTCACAACTGATATAAAAGCATGAGTTGCAAAGTACTACTCTGCCCTTTCCGCAGATGAGGAACTTCACCAAGCTTCACCTACTCACATTTTACTTTCTGAATAAGATTACATTAGTTAAAGAGTTGTTTCTTCCCAGGATGATTTTGCAGATTTTAACGTGCTTCTGGACTGTCATTTCCTATAACTCATCAAACTTTTCCTTTCTCTTGATGTTAATGATCAGCCTCTGCTATTAAGGTATAAACTCAAATTCAAATCTGTCAACATGTCTTGAGCATCCTTTATCATGCAAAAGTCATGAGCAAGAACTTAAGAGAAATGAAACACTTCTGTATCCTCTGTGACATGTACTCTTCAAGTAAACCATGCAGATTAAAAACACTCCCTATGTATCAAGACTCAACCTGTCCAGGTAAATTTAGCCATTCTGCGAACTGCGTGATGAATTTCCATTCTGAAGTCTATCTTCAAAGAAAGATTTAGAACAGAAGCCAAAGATGTATTCAAATAACTGTGCATGATATCCATGATCATCTTCGTAATCTGCACACAAAGCCTCTTCATTTATCACGATACCTCCTTGCAGGGGATAATTCTCCCCATGTTCTGCTAATTTCTACTCTTCACCTAGCACTTCATTTTTCTTCCATAATACATAATTAATAGTGACAAAATGTTATTAAAACCATGGTAAAGGATTCTGATACACAGTGACAACAGTTTAATATCACTTACCCACATGATCCATTATATTCAAATTTTCCTTGATTCAACTGCATTGCTAAATCTGTCAAGAGAGTAAAAATTTACAACTTCCTTCTGAAAATGCAGACCATGGACAATCCTTTTTTGAAAAGCAAATGAGACTGCTTGTACAAAAAAATCAGGTTAAATAAAGGAAATAAAGGAAGCCATAGGAAAACATCAGGTTTCTTCAAAGTTAGTAACAGTTTTACTAACCAGCTTAAGTCTCTACCTGAATTAAAATACACAGTAGACAGAGAAGCATCAGACTGTAGTCACGTTAAAGTGCCTGGGATAGGACCTCCATCATTTAACTTTTGGTCTCTACAGTACAGATGCCTCCATTTCTGCTAGTGATTAGAACCATTTTGAATCATGGAGAGTAACCGCACTGTTAAAGTGCTTGTATATGTCAGTCTAAGGCAGGAATATAAAATATACTAGACAAGACATGCTAGAAGAATGTATTTCTCTACAATAGCCATAGAGTACTATCTCTGATGAAGCTTTCTGTATTCCCAATAGTGTTAGGAAGGCGAGATGAATATCACATTGGTTTTCTACGGGCTTAATTTAATAAAATACCACAAAAAGAAACTACAAAGATCACAGCAACATTGCTTCATTGCTTAATTTCAACATTTAAAGCATCTGAATTCTATCCAATGCATTATTATGGCACTTGTATAGAGACAGATAGCAGGCACATAATAATCTCATTCCCCTCCAGCCTTCTCCCAATCCTTATAAAAAATACCTTTTCCTGCAGGTTTCCAATTACACTAGACTACAATACCCTTGTTCAGCAATAACACAGTTATCCTCTTGTCCAAAAGACTCTGCCTTCAAAAGGGAATGAATTCTTTTCTCTATGTTCTTCATTACAGAAAATGCAAGGTTCTCATACGCCCCTACCAATTATTATTTGCTTTACTGGGCAGCCTTAACTTTTATTTCCTCAATTATTCTTCAGCCTGGCAGCACAGCTGGATCACAGAAGACTAATACAGGAAAGTTGCTCACGTGTAATTATACAATTAACACTCTTATTCTGCAATATAAATACGTTGAAAATGACATGCAGTGGACAGAGACAGTTTGGGAGAAGAGTGAAGCCTGCGTATCTGCTCCAACCTCCAAACCATGAACAGTGAAGTGCTCTACAAGTAGAGTATCCCAGTACAACTTTCTTTTGCTTCCTCAGCTAGTGAAATCAGTGCAAAGCTTTGCAGGACAGAACTCAGACTATGAAAATTAAAGAGTATCTGCAGTACCAAACACACTGTTGGGGATAAGGCGATGCACACATGCAGGGGAGGTACAAAAGCACTATTACAGCTAGAAGGAGAAAATGGAGAAACCGTTCTCTTACATGTACGACTGTAATGAAATGATCATTAATTTAAAAATAAATAAAAAAAAATAACCCTACCCTGTTAGTTACTCACACCATCACTGAACAGGAACAATACGTCTCCTCTCAATTTATGCTATGGTGAGGCATTTACATTCCCTGGCATCATTCTGTAAGCTGGGATCACAGATCCTGTTCTCTAATGCTGAACACATGACTAACATTTCACAATAACTGGTCTAGAAATGCATTTGGCATGTAGTCATTACTTTTTACCATCCTAATTTGTACACTCCTCATCTTCACTTTGAAGACATGCACCTAATAGTGCCAAAGCTGTGCATTGTGATAACAACTATTTCTCTGTAATTAATTGTCTTTATTAATAAAACATTTCTGTGAGAAGTTATAGTACTCTTATTTTCCTATGAAAGGGGACTGAACTTTCCTTCTACGTATGTCTTTTTTTATTACTCCTTGTCTTATGCTTCCATAATTCCACCCCACTGTAGTATTTAGCCATATGCCTGTTTTGTTAAAGTTGCCAGAAGCAAATCCATGGCATCTGTTTGAGAGTTACTGCCCAAGTCATTCTTTAGGATTGAGGTTCACTGGTCGTTGCTGCCTACCTGGGGTCTGATAGTTCAGTGAGACCATCTGGCAGCCAGCGTTCCAGAAAATTTGAGGCATGTAATTACTGGAATCTACGCGGCCTCCCTTTGGGTATATCCGACTCATTTGTCGTTTATTATAACTGTATAATTCATCAAGGAAAATGAAATAAAAACATCATAGAAAAGTATGGTCATATCCTGGTATCTTCAGTATTTGTTACATAATTCCTACTATTTCTCATTGTATGACCTACTTTCCCTCTTCCTTTACATATGTGAAACACAGTAATAGTGTAAAGGTATATTTGTTATTTATTTGTAGCATTAATAGACAAATGGTATGAGGAGGTGAAAGGATACTTCACAAACTCAATGGCATGGGTCTTCAAATACCCTAGTCCGACTGATTCATTGAAAGAGGACATATTATGATGAATATTACGTTCTAGAAAGAAAAGACAAGACATTTTAAAACACTTCTTTAATAATGAATCAAAATGCAAAATTATGCACTATACATAACAGCAGAGCATAGGAAATTCTGATCTCGTCCTGCAGTATCGGTTACTCATAGAATGAAATTATACTGAAGAGAAATACCTTAATATTTCTGACTTGCCTTCCTTTCACTTCCTGGGAAATGAACAAAACTTTCTTTTTTGTTTTAGAACAAAATTGTTATGCAGAGCCTGTGTTGTGTGGTTAGATAAGGCAAAACAACATGATAAATGGTCTAGTGTGCAATATGACAGCATCAGCTACCTGCTGACCACTGTGATAATCGCGTTCACCTTACTTTCCAGGAAGATGAACTAAAAGAAGTACTTTAGTTGGAAAGGCCTACAAAATATAATCAAGCTCAACAGTTCCATGTTCTCCCAGTAATTTAGTGACTCCATGTGGAAGATCAAGAGAATAACACGGTAACCTTACATTCAAGGAAACAGAGAATGCAGAATATACTGTTGACAGTCATTAAACTATATAAATCTTACACCATTTCTAAATTCATGAAATGTAGAGATTAAAAAAACTACCTAGTATAAGCAAATACTTTAATTTCATTCAACCTTTTATGTTACCTTCTGCTACATCGAAACCTTGAAATTTTACAGGTTGAGCATAGTTGACCATTGTTGATAAATATGGATGTATATTGGTTGTGGCACCTACATATTTGTAAGATGCCATCCACGCTTGTTCATCTTCAACAGTTACTAAACCCTGAAAACACAGTAAAGAGAATAATCACTGTTTGTGTGTGCAAACACTATTGTTGGAATTTTCAAATGTGATACAAAATTTTACCCAAATCTGCAGAAAGTTAAAGAAAGTGCAAATTAATACAAGAAAAGTGGAAATTTAATGTCACAAATGAAGATTTATTTTCTCACTTATATATGCACCAAATGCTCTAAATGTTACAAGATGCATGCAAGAGGGCTGATGACAGAAAAGCTGCTAAGCAGTGGGTAAATACTGCATGATGTTAGTAGGATAACTTTTGAACAGAAGTCTTACAACAGAGAACTATGGTGGGAAATAATGATTTATTTTAGTCAAATAAATTCCTAAGAATTGTGTTTTAATATACATTTTCTGATAGCAACTGTGGTGGGGTAATGCATGTTTGGTACTGAGTAGAACTTTCTCTACATCAAAACACAAATAAGTTCAATTGCTAATCCTTACTTAAAAGTAGATCAGAGTATAGGGATTACAGCCTTCACTGGACAAACAGATGCCACAAGACCAAGAGATACAGTACCAAGCTCATATTCCTAGCTACGTAAACTGATAAAAATCTGAATCCATCATTCACATAAAGATGCACAATATGCATAATAGAACTTCAAAAGTTTTCTACAAGCAGCTCATCTGCTAGAAACCCACAATATTAAGTGCTTCTCATGTGGATCTACCTGTCCAACTTTTTCCTTTCCCTAAATCAGTTTCAAACACTCTTTTCACTGAAAGAAAGGAAAGAAAAAGAAAGCTCTCTGTCAATCTAAGTAAACACCATGAGGCTTACTGTTCATGGCCATTTTCCCCCAAACAATTTTGCTGCTTCTCCTACCAGTGAATCAGTTTCCAAGGAGTCTAACCTATGGCAGGCTGACAGTGAACTTCTGCAAAGAAGTGCTAAGTATATTAAAAAATTCTTAGAGCACAGCTTTTTATTTTCAGAACGTTCACCACTTTGTCAGAAAGTTCTCAATTATTGGATTGGGAAATAGTCAATAACAGGAAGCACTTTGAAAAGCACTTTCACATGGAAGAAGAATACAGCTCACAGAGCCTACGCTACTGCAACTTATTTACTCAGGAGATGGAAGAGTAAAGGAAATGTGAAATTACTTGCCAGTACTATGGGCACGTACCTCTACCTGCCATACAGCACAGACACATTAAAAAGAATGCATTTTATGTGAAGCGAAACAATTTACACCTTGACACAGTAAGACTAGTATAGTCTTATGAGTAACTGATTTTCTGACTGTGTAGAATAGCCAAGTTATCAGAGTGAGTCCAGGTACATACTGTTTTATGTGCATTTGAGACTGAATTAAACTTCCAGTGGCCCACAAAATGGTCAATATTTGTTACTAGAGTTTAGATCAAATTCAGGCCAAATTTCTTCAAAGGAACTAGTCCTTTTTAGGGTCTTCCTTTTTGGAAGGCAAATAACTCAGGAAGAAGTGACCACCCATCTTCTAAAAACCAGGCTCCTTCAATGTGCATCCAGCTGATTGTTCAGAATTGCTCATTATATTTTACTATCTTGATCCATAAATGTCTAATAATACATCACAGTGAAAATAAGTCAAAGGGGATTAGGCATGCCTCAGTGCCAAGCCAATAGTACCCTGCAGACTATATGAGTGTGTAACTGACACACTGGCTGTAAGACAGTGTTCTAAGACTATCTACTAATCATTGACTTTATCTTCTTTACTTGCAGACCCGTAAACGAGCTATACTCTTTGCAGTGTTCACAACTTCAAAGCTGAATTAGAAAGGGGTAATGTTTCTTAAAGCTTCTGAAGACAAAGGAATGGTTACAACAGCACATGACCATTTTAGGTGCTACAGAATACAAGGGGAGAAAGCTGATCTCTCTGGGTTATTTACACCTTCCTAGCCCTCAAGAAAAGAAGCAGAACTCACTTAGAAAACAGCACAGACTGAAACAAAGTGTGGTTAGGAATAGGAGAAGCTTCAATAAGAAAAGAGAAGCGAAGAAGGAGAGCAGAGGGAGGTGGGAAGAGTCTTACAGAGGGATTCCTGGGAGAAGATAAATGCAGAAGTCCCGAGGGAAAGCAAAAGGAAGAAAAAGAGAGAGGAAAACAAAGTGCAGTCAGGGTAAGGGAAGAGGAAAAAAGAAAAGAAGCAGGGATGATATATCTCAACACCATTCAAAGAACAGCTGTTTCCCACTGCATGACATTAGAATCTAAGATCAAACACTTCTAAGCAGGCAACTGTCGTGCACCCCTCTCTGTCCCCACATTTTCTGGCAGCCCTAACTTCAGTATAAAAGTTCAGCAGAAGAAACCCTAGAGGCCAAATAGAGGAAGGGTCACTTTCAAAAATACTCTGTAGATGCAACGAAACTGAGCATAAAATTGTTAAACTACTAAGAATGCATAGTAAGTAATATGTATGTTATATATAAAGCAATAAAATAAACTACGTAACATCCTATGTGTCACCTTTTTATTGTTTTCCTGCTCAGAATCTTCAACAGCCTAAGGGAAAAAAATATATATACATTATCCAAAGAAAAAGCAATAGGAAACACTCACAGTAAGGAAAGAAAAAAACCTCCTCAAAAAGCTAATGCATTTAGCAAAAAGTATACCTTTTTCCACCTTCCTGTGTGGCTCATCTGTCCCATACACTTGCAAAACTTTGCAGTTTCTCTCAAATTTGAGTAGGCAAAATATGAAATTCAACAGCTGGCTAACAATGGGAATAGGAAGGAGGATGTCAGACACTTAAGCCCAAACCAGTGCTAACAATAGATGCGAGGGGCAGGAAGTTTCAGAGAATAATGAAAGAACGACACACTCGGACAAAACAAAAGATCATCTGATCTGGATATGAAAACTGTCCAGGCTTTGAAAACTTAAGGGCTAAGACTGCTGTTAACCATGCCTTAATGTCCACATTTGGAAAATGCCTGTTTCAAGATGCTATTTGCAACAGGACACTATTTTCTGTCTTCAATTACAAGCTGCCACTACTGAGAATCATAAAACAGATAAATATTGACCTGGCAATAAATGTACATTCCTCAAGAATAAGGATCAAATCACCAAGTAGCAAAGAAGCAGAGAAGTTACCCAATGGCATATGCTGAGGATAAGTGACTAATATTAAAAAAAAAACAACCACAAAAATTAAACCAAATCCCAAAATAGTCAGGTAGTTAAGGACAAGCTGACTATGTAAGTGAAGCCAACCCTACAACAAAGAAGTTAAACCATCCTTCAATGGGAGGATTTACGTAAGGCCTGAAGAAACAATGATGTAGACTTGAAGAGATACCAAGAAGGTAGGTCTGGTGACTCTGTTACACTGTTAGAGATGTACTGCCAAGGGCAACTTGTACTAAGATTTTCCATACCTGTTTTTCTACCTGGTGTAAGATCGAAAGGTAGTCAAAGCAGGAGGGAAGTGGTCAAAATACTCAAGTAACAGGGAAGCACAATCTGATAAGGTCCCTTAACACTCACATGTGGACATTTTTTCAGCAGCAAGCAGCAATAACGCATTCAGTGCCAGCATAGCCTTAGTTTTGAATTCCAGTTTTCTGTATCTAATTATTGCCAACTAATATTCAAGTTACCGAGCACAGACTGATAAGCTGTATTAAAAGAGTGGAATAAAGGACACTCTTTCCCTGTCTGCCAGCTGGCTCTCTGGTATAGCCCTACTGCCAAACCACGCCACTGGAAAATGATTTTGCTTTCATTGTTGCAGGTCGAAGGGAGAATCTACCTTAAGAGTTAATGACAAAAAATGACCTAAGGAATCCCTATAATGAAGACACAGGATGTGGCCTTGCAAAAAAACATTGTTGAGCAAGGAAGTTGATATTCCACTTCATATTAGGTCTCTGCAACTAAGATGCAAAGTAAAGCATAAGAGGCAGGAGCAAGACTGCATTAATACAAATCCTCCACTTCTCATATACTGTTTCTCTACATATTGATTCTGTTTCCTCAATGAGTATTCTACCTGAACAAGCAAAGAGTATTGTCAGCAACAAAATTTTGCCTTCTCATGAACCTAAAGCTTAGGGATCTGGCGAAGATCCTGTGTTTGACTCTTCTGACAACATGTGCTGTGATGCTTCCACAAAACAGACTGTCTTTTACACCCAACTCCATGGAAAGCTTACAAAAAAATATATATATGAGAAGCAATCCCACCTTTTTCACACTGATGGCAACAGCTTCTTTTTGACTGTAATCATCTACTGTAAGGTCACTTCCAAATTTGTACTCTGGATGAGCTTCCTCTTCCTGATCAGCTGCACAGGAAAAAAAAAGAAGGATCAGTGCAAAACCAACAGTAACTGCTGGTTTTGAGAGAGACATTAAACAAATGACAGTTCAATATACAGGTCTGGTTTTGGCATTCAAATACAGGGGTTTAGATTTCCAAGCATTAGTAGTGCATTGCAGCTAAGGCACGAGATTCTTACTTCTTTGACATGGTTAGTTAGAGATATCTTAGTATATTTTTGAAGGAATCAGTGATTTGCTTATCAAAAATGTAAAAAAATCATTAGGCTTGGGGAAATAACAAGAAATTAAGGCAGAGTTCTTTAAATAAAAATGTAAAACGTTGCTGATGTCGAGGCTTCTCATTCATTTTCAGAATCTCCTTATAGTCTCCCCTACTATAGGGAATCATTTTTATTTGCTTTTAAGGTGATTCTCCATTAGAACCAAGGAGGCTAAAGCTGGGACGTTCAGTACGACAGAGTCACAGGCCAGTACCTTGGTACAGATACTTGCAGGCAATGCATGATTTACCCCTTCTGAAGGTGGACATTGAAAACAGATAAAGTGAATCACACCCTAGATATGTCTATCCTTCTTTGCTGGCCAGACACACTCCATATCATGGGCTCAAATCTAGATGTTTACACTGAAGATAACTGAAGTACGGCAAGAAAAATTCTATCCCTCATTTTATCCTTATAAAGAATAATGCAATAATTCACCTGATATTGACAAAAGTACTAGAAATAGTCACAATGTGTTTTTAAAGGAAAGCTCGCGACTTCCCAGTCTCACAAACATACACACACACATACAGAGTGAAAACCTGCCTTACTTGCTGCTCCAGTATGACTTCTGAACAGTAAGTGGAAGTTAAAATTACCACTAATACCACCAATTGACAGAGCCAGGAACAGCTGTGGTATGTAACTGAGGTGAAATGAGAAGGCTGGATGTCTGCATAAACCATCCTGCACTGAGCCCTCATTTCCTGCTGTTGCTACACGCCATGGGCATGTGGGTAATGTGCATACTAGCTGCTCCTGCCAACCTACTGATTTTCCACAGGCAATGCTTGAGACCCCTGTACGAAAACCTCACCACTTTCTATTTCTTCTTCATTATCATCCTCTAGGATATTTACAGGAGCAGCAGTTTCCCCAGCTTCCATCATCTTTTTCAGAGCATCAAGCTGTTCTGTTAATAAGAAAATGAAAAATAAATCAGTCATTACATTAACAGTTTGTAGCACAAAGAAATATATGTGGACAATCACAAATGATTCTCTGATCCCAAGAGCTGCTTTTATTTAATAGGCTTTCTAAGTTTTCAGTTAGAAATAAAATTTTACAGAGTATCACTAGACATACACTGTTCTTAGATCTGAAAAGTGGTCAGTAAGAGCTGTATCCAAAGTTCACTAAAGTAAAGAAAAATATTTCCATAGATTTCCAAAGTCTTTGGAGCATGCATATTACTTCTTCAAAGAATAAACAGACAACTATCTCTTTCGTACTTGATCCATGCAAGTGGGGGCAAAGTGCTTGGATTTTCAATTGTGTACCCACATACACTTCAGTTAAACAGTACGAACACAACCATGTATGACTGGAGTCACAGGAACGTCTGCATGCTTATCTTTGAATGGAAAAGGACCAGGGTTTATCATTACAGCCATACTATAGCAATGTTATTACAGTCATAATATAGCGATGTTATTATTACTGAAAGAAGATAAGTATCAGAACTGGTAACAACAGCAAGAGTAGCAATTTGAAATCACATTTAATTTTATGCTTATCCTGGAAAAACACAAGAATGCAAACATACCAGCGTAGGCAGAATGTAAAAGAGATACTATCCGCATTTAATCTTAGCTCAACCAGCACTCAGGTAAAATGCCTAGGATTACATTTCTAGGTCTGCCTATGCCTCTGCTACATGCTGATATCAAGGCCTAGACTCTGGCACTCATAAAACACAAGGGCAAATGAAGTGTCATTCATATTTTTCTAACATTAAAGTATGAGCAATTTGGTAACACAGTCTATTCATATCTATCTGGACTTTAATATTTGACAAGCTTTACTTACTTTTTTCTACTTCAGGTTTCAGCCTTTTATTCTTTATGAGAATCTTTCTTTTGAGGTCATTAGGAGAAGGTAAGGGTTTACCTGGATCAAGCTGTAAAATAATTTAAAGAAAGGGTTTAATAACTACTATTTGGCCTCTCTGCATCCCTATTTGGGATTTTTACTTTAGGATAGCAATGGTAAGAGGCAGTGAACAAGCAATGCCACGTCAGGCACAACCCTGGGAGGCAGTGTGACTGCAGTTATACCATCCCCTCTGCTTGAAGCCAGCACATTTGTCTCCAGCCTATGCCGTTCTCAGAGGCACTGGTCAAAATGTTTCCCCCTCTCTCCTACCTAAGACTGGGTATAGATCTGACCTACAGCTCTTCATCAGAATAATTCTTACTTTCCCTCTCTCCCAGTGGTTCACACACAGTCCAACTCACAGTTTATCCAATTATCATTTCATCTCTAAATAAAGTCACCTTTTATTGTGCCTTCAAGCTGTAATAATGCAATAAGGCAGCCCTCAGATACTTACATAGTAGAAATGGGCTGGCACTGGTGAATGGAAAACTACCTAGTCCTTAGTTAGTAATGAAGATTACTAGCTAGTCCTTAGCTAGTAATTAAAACTACTGCTGCCAGGATCACTTCTTTGGTATTTGTGAAAGGCAAATGGAAAGTTTCACATACACAAGGAAGCACTACTGAAAGGTTTGTTCTAGTTTGGGGAAGGAAAAAAAAAGTATTATTGAGAAAACAGAAAAAGTACAAAATCCTCTGATTTAAGCATCATCATGTCCTTGACCCTATGAAACAGAGATCTCGGTATGGTAATTAGCACCCTCTCCACCTCAGGCTTATTAAGAATATTATGCAGAGAGTTGCAGGCTGTGGTTTCCAGTGAATGATAAGTGATACAGCTGAAGAACATATTTCTAGGACTAGTGAAAATTCTTATAAGAATTATTTAGTTTTGTTATCCATAAACTCAACTCTGAGCTATATGGAAGAAGCATTCTAGATGAGTAAAGAAAAGAACAAAGCACCATAACTTGAAACCAAATAAAAGCGGCACAGGTGACAAATAAAGACCCAGCAAAAAAATTCAAATCAACCTAATCCAATCTCACAATAGTGAGTGTAAAGCTCTCTGCAGGGGGTGATAATTATTAACAACCCCCAGGCTAAATCAGTCATAGAAGTTTCAGCATGTTGGACGAAGAGAAAACCACAATTGCTCCTGAATGCACCTGGGTTGTAATTCCACTAGATGTCAGTGCTGCAGAACTCTTTTATCACCAAGCTGCCAGGATGCCAGTCTGCATGTCTGAGCAAGGACATACAAACATAGTTGGATGCTTATTTGGACAAATATTTGCTTTTACTCAAAACCAAATCTTTTTCAGTCTGTGCCACGTCTCTCTTAAGTCAACCCTCCTCAGTTGACTAGTTGAGGTACCACCTGCAAAATACATCAAGCTCCTCCTGCCATCTCTGCAACATCTGCTTTGTGAGCAGCTGGAGACTGAATTCACCCATGAGAGGGAATGCACGCAAAATGCAGAAGGCTCAATAGTGTCCCAGAGCACAGGAAGCTGAGGCTAAATACTGGGCCCTGAGGTAGCAGCATGGCAGCCTTTAGCCATCTCTATTTTAGCCTTCTCTGAAAGCTGCTGGAAGCTGTTATTTGCGAGGGATGTGGCAAGGTACTATATGCATTACAGGGCAATACCACAGATTTAATTCTCTAGGATGATCTTTTCAGGTCAACGATCTGATATTCACCAAGTCTTACGCATTGCTGTCCCTGCAACATGCAAGGAAAGCCAAGAAAGTCACAGCTCTAGAGATGATAATGCCAGGAGCCCCCTTTGCTGGAGTCACGTGCACGGGAGGTGAAGGCAAGGCAGAGTACTCTTTGCCACAGATCCCCACAGCACTGAAGATCATTTGCAGGTTTTGGGTAGCTGCTGGCATACAGTGAGCACGTTGCTTAGGAGAGTAAAGAAAGCCCGAAGAAGTAGCTGTAAGCACTGGGTAACAAGCTATTAAATTCTCAAATCTGGTGTTGGTGAAGGAATGTCGGTTATTATCTCCTGCCATGTAGGAGAGTGAAGTGCATGCAGATTAATGCACACTTGATAGTTCAAATGAGACTGCAGGGAACTCTTTCTGCTTAATTTAATTCTTAATGCAGTAGTGGGGGCCACCTAGACTGCAGGACCTGATCTGGAATATGAAGGATGTGAAGTGCAGCTGAAAGAAGGGGTTTCTTCAGCTGAGACCATGCAATTCATAATCAATTGGTTTTCAACAGTGACTGGCAATTTAAGAGTTATGCATGACCTGCAGATATACTGTATATGGTACATTTTATGCAGGTACTGATGCAGGTCACACATCAAGGGGATGATTTTCCCCAGGTTGCTCATCAGAGTCCTGTACAGAAAAGACAGACAAGGACAAGTTTGTACCAGAAAGGACAGACACCCCAAATCACTAGGTATTTTTGAAATCACAGGACTGGCAGTGAACAGCTTTATACATGAGATGATCCCAATTCATAATCTATTTTAAATACAGCTAAAATAATAATTAAAAAAGACTGTCAGAATATAACATACTGGATGTGTCTCTAGAGGCTGCTTCAACAGGAGATCTCCAAAAAGATCTTCACAATATTTTGACATCTTGTACTGTTGATATTTGCTGGAAAAGATGATGTTGGTTGATTTTTAAATATAAAAAAAGAAATCACTTCTACTCAGCAAAATAGAATAATAAGTAATGCAGTCATCCCAAATTATACCATCCACTTCCACTCAACTGAGAAGTATTACTTTACTGTAATTATATTGTCAATAAAACTCTATTATCTGACATAGATTAATTTATTAAGACCAAAAAACTAGATTAACTGAATCCCACATAGCTAATGGAACATCCAAAGATTTTTCACAGCTTTACCACACATGAAAAAAATGCCTACATTAAGCTAGATAGAGACCGGCCAGTATATTTAAGCACAGCCTCTTCCAAGCGAAATTCAGTATACCTGTACATCCCTATACAGTTTTCAACTACATTGAAATTACAGCATTTTGAGGTGCATCATCTGTCTCACATATTGAACTATAAAATGGGCGCTATATACCTGCAGTGATTTTCAAATGAAAGAATGACAGGATACTCTGATGTAACAAATGCTGTTTCCTTAATGGCTTGAATTACATCCTATAAAATGCAATAACAGGATTCAAATTAGAACAGATCAAATTACAATCATAGCGAAAGTGATTTTTGTTGTTCTCCACCCCAACCTGAGAAACACAGAGCTGAGTCTTAATTGTGCCAAACAAAGCCAGAACTAGAGCAAACTGTACACTCATTCCTCTCTGTTCTGCAACAACTTGGACTCAGTGCTCAATGGTGCACCCATCAACGCTCCCCCTACATCTGCTGCCATCTTCTCCCACCATGGAGAATTCCTACTACCAGAATAACTCCTGCATCTTCAGCTTTCTTTTATAGCTAAGGAACTTCTTGAAGAATGGAAAACGTATTTATTCTGCAGTCCAAATGGCAACAGGGTGAAAAATATAGGGCAAAAGAAGCAAGTCTGCTTCTTGCAGTTTCTGTGGAAAGGCAGATGTAACCCAGTGGGTGTATAATGCAAGTCAGAAATGAGCCCTAAGAACTGTCAGTGTGTCACAAGGGAGCAGCATCTGGGTGCTGAGGAGGTGAGGGTACCCTGCATGGATTTTTGTCCAGGAGTTCCACTGGGGCTTACTGCCAGGTGTAGAGGTCAGCCATTTACCTTGAAAAGGATATCTGTACACATTGCTTTTCCATGGGTTATTATTGGTTCTTGGTCTTCACCTTTGCCATCCCAACAGTCCAGCTCAACACACCTAAGGGCCCAAGAAAAATCATGTCAGCTTCCTCAGTGTCCCGGAATAGGCAAGCTACTCTGAACAAGTTCTGAGAAGGGATGTTCAGAGCAGCGAGTTACAATGCAGTTCTAGGCATTATACAACTCCTTTGAAGCTGCACAGGTGTAATTTCAGACTACTTTTATAACTTTAAGTATACTACCTCCCATATAGTATGTATGGGTCAATTTATTTACACCTGAATAAAATTTTTCGCACTGTAACAATCTCTAATTCATTATCTTACTCACATTTCAGTATGTCAAGAAATAAAGCAGGAAATCAAACTGACTCTCATTTATGTATAAACTTCTTAATTACAAAGCAGAGTCCTTTGAAATTCTTCAGCTGTCATTCTGAGATCAAACTTCAGTTGTAAAACTCTCCCCTGACATCGGCTTCTACATTCTACTGCCTTTCAACTTTTTTTTTCAAGAAAAAGTGTCTTGACTGTGTATGTGTTCATTTACCAAACTAATATATATAAATGTTCAATTACGCAATGTATCACCACCAAGGTATACTACATAGGTTTGAAGTATTAGATTCACAAATACTAAAGGCTGTTATCTCCTGCTTCCAACCTGCATCCAGCCAAAAGCACTTGTCTGTACATCTCCACCGAAGACTTGCCACCAAACTGCCTGCCTGTTAAATATGTATTGTGAGAGGAACTGATGAAATAATGAGCCAAAGGATGATCCATTTCTTGATATAATTCCAAACGGTCTAGGAAAACTGGGGCATTTTCATCTGACATCAAGTATCTGCAAAACCCATCACTTGATATGACACCTAGAAGGAAGAAGAAAGCATGGTAAATTACTACTAGGAATTTACAGTGGACAGGAATCAAACTGTCTCACAGAACGGGAACCCTAGCATAAAAGCTATGTTTACACAGGCTTCTGCAAGCAAACAGAAGCTAAGTGCTGCAAGCTAACCAGCAACTGTGCCCCTGACGCAAAATCTGCCACTGTGTTCCCAGATAACAGAAGAAAAATATCAGGTGCCCACCTAGCTCAATATCCTATGTTCACCAGTCACCATTAGTAGACCTAAGGCGTCAAGGGGATGTTAAGAAGGTAAATACGTTGAGACATCTCCTCAAAATACTCCCAGCAATTTTTTGGTCTGGGATTTTGTGAATCAGAAATTACGAGCTTGTGTGTATTAGTCTTCTATGGTAAATTTCTCCCCTCTTTCATATTTAGTCCTGTCCTGACTGTGCTAATCACTATTAATCAGATTGCAGCATGTGCTGAGACTGTCTTCTGCTGTCAAAAACAAGTGGAGATGTACCTGAAATGTGCATGCGTTCATTTGCAAAGGAATTAAATTATCTTAGGAAAATCTAAGATAGCTTCAAGTTCACTGTTTCAAATATAGATTTATTCCTGCATAATGACAGAATTCATAACATCTTATTTCTCTGCTGTTACATGCTTAATAAAGTATAAAAAAATATTAAAAAGGAATACATTTTAATGAAAATAAAGTAAGAATAATTACTACTGCAATATCAGTTTTAAAGTGGCCACAAGTCTAAAAAATTTTCTGAGGTAGGGAAGAAGGGATTATTGATAATGACTGCTAAAAACAATTACCTAGCATTAATTCAGAGATTGTTTTCCCTTAAGTCATATATGAACACTCAGCTATTGTTAAAGCAGAGGTTACAGCAGTCCTACTTTTATTTTGTTTAAAACAACTTTTCTCTTATACAGTGAACTTCAGTAATCCCCTTTTTCATTCTGCACCTAGCTTTCTAAAAAAATCGTCTACTGGAGCTCAAATTTTCTGTGTTTGGTGTCAGCCAGAGGTGAACTGCACTGGAACATCTTATTCAAATCCTCTCAGCTGATTCTGAGGTTTGGAAGGGGGAAAAAACAGGGGTGAAATGGAATCTTCAACTTAAAGAATTTTTTTATTTTGTTAATCACTGAGAACTGAAGAGCAGTAGCACAGAATACCTCAGTTGATGTGCACTTTTAGCACATCATCTAGTGGAAAAAAGTCACAGCTGGGCAGGTGCTCTATACAAATCACGGCTGAGAGTTCAGCAACTTAACAGAGCTCTATGTCCTCAACAGATCAGACTTCTTTTTTTTTAAAATACACTAACCAGAGGGAAGAATTTGCTTTTGTAATGTTCCTGAGCAGACTCTGGTTACTAAACTGCACAGCATTAACTTGTTCAGGTTTACTTCTTCCTTCTGTTACTGAAACGTAACTGAGGAAGAGTCAGTGTTTTATTGTTACTGCTTTGTTGTACATCAGCCTTTTTTCTTAAACTACCTGAATTAGCAGAAAAAAAGAAGTTGAGCCTCACTGTTTTGCTCTGTTATTTTGCAAGTCATATCTAAGAAGAAGTGGAAAGAAACTGCAGAGCACAGTCACTGCTAAGATAAATTTCTGCCTTCCTTACATGCTACATTTCAACATGTTATATGAAATCATCTCACTATCCTATTGATTGCATTTGAATAAAATCTGCATCAGTGAATATGATCAGTGGAGGAACACTGTAAAAGGACACTGACATTGTTCTGTTATTACTCTCTAACCCTATCCCTGCAGCAGATTTACCCTCTTTATTATTCAAACCTATTAGAAATATAAAACAAAGAAAGAAGCTAAATAGTTAGCAAAGATTCAATTACTGGCTGAAAAAATAAGCCAATATCACTCCCTTGCTACAGCTTAGTGCTTGCAAAATCCTCTTCTTCACGAATTACTGAACATAATTTTCCAGTTCTAGATTAATTTCCAGATTCATAAAACATATTTTTACATCTTCCATCCTAAACAGGTGGCAGCTACATCAGAAGACCTTCTTCATTTTGGAAAATATTTAAAATACACTAGCATCAGGAGGAGTCACGGATGAGTGCCTTTAAAAAATATAAAAATGGATAGAGTTGACTAAAATCAAGTAATTGATACTTGGAGAATTCTACTTCACAAAGAGAGGAATATAAATAAGCTGTGTTGCCTGTGAGTGGAAAACCCTCATAATGTTTACAAAAGAGTCCGAGGCAAGAGAAATCTTTCTCTTTCCCAGGTGATTCCTGGAAAGTCCATGTCTTCACAGGACTAAAAGATCAATCTATTAACTCAGTGTAAAACACAGCATCTGGAGTAGCATATACAGTACAAGTTCTTCCTTTAGCAGTTTGGTCAAAGGGACTAAAGCATAACAAGGAATAGTGAAAGCTACACATCCAGCTATAGAAAGATTCCTTAAGCTTCTAGACTGAGGAGGACAACCATAACCTCATCTCAACCACTGGCCCAGAGAAAGTGAAAGGGGCAATTGTTGCTGCAGAAGACATGGTTGGTGTCAACACTTGTGATCATAAGGCAGCAGAAAGGCACACAGGGAATCCAACAAGCAGTGGGCAAGAGCTGCCTCAGGATTTACTGAAGCAATTTAAGATACTGCCTCCTTCTGTTGTCTGCTTTGCATACCACTTCATTAGCAGGGGCAGCACCAGTGAATGTGTAGCACTAGTGGTTGTGTAAAAGTTATTCAGCTTCTCCAGTGTTAGCTTGATATGTTAGCCTGAATGTTTTGCCAAAGAGCATTCCTGTTAAGATGACTGAAGTTCTATGGGCTTTGCAGAGCTGCAGTCTCCTCCTCTGCATGCTATGACGACAGTAACTTCCAGCAATGGGGCAGGGAGGACAGATGAGGACAGCAACGTTTTTAATTTCTGCAGTTGATCTCAACACAGCTATTTCAACATAATGTGTAAGAATCGCAAGCTGAGTTCAACTACTGGCATCTCCAGCATCCATAGCAGCTCAGAACACGAGCAATCCAAGAATGGCTTGAAGATGCTTCCTGCAATCTTCTTGCTCAGAGAGAATATTTTTCAATGCACCACATAAAATATCCTATCCTAGGCTAGGCTGCTGCTCTCAAGCATTATACAGATAGTATTATAAGAAGGTGGATGCATATCCAATAGCACAAATGGTAAATTATTTTCCATATTTACATGATATCTATACAGCTTTGTAGTCTCTCTGAGAGCTTGGCCACAGCCATGCACATGTTGCCCTGTTACTAGAAGGAGTCTCCATGTTTTTCTGTATTTACTCAATTACTCAATCCTAGCCTCTCTCATTTTGTATCGGCAGGGCTGTGTTTGTAGCCACGCTGTAACCTGGATAAGGGAAACAATCCTTCTAAAGAATCACTGATTTTGAGGGGGAAATACTTTTCAGCAGATCAGTTTCCCGGCTGGCTAAACAAGTGTTTGCCCCCTGACTACAAGGACTTTAACTCTCTTTTTAAACTTTGGAAGATTTGGGATGAATTCCCCAAATGCCTAAAAGCAGTGAATACTGAATTCCCTCCCACATTTACCTTTACGCTTCAAGTCTTCATCTGGCTCATATGTCTCAATTATCTGCATTGCTCTTTTTGTGTCATAAAAGGGAAATAAAATTTCATTGAGCCGAGGATCTCGTTGATGCTAAGGTTAGAAAACAATGGAATTCAGCAAAACAATATAGTGCATGGCTATCATCCAAGAGCATTTCATTACTGCAGATGAGAAAGAAAGAAGCAACATTTAAAAAAAAAAAAGAGCCCCTAAAACTTACAAACTATTCAACAGTAACTTCTGCTTTAGACAGAAAATTAACTCTACCTTTAATAAGAAACCCAGGCAGTTTCATTATAAAAATATTTTGTAAAACCAATCCAGTGCAATTATATAACTAGTCTTCCTTTTGCTTGTTCATGAAAATAATGTCTGCACATGGCGTATGTACAAATGAAATGTTGACAATAAACAGCTAAATCTCTCTTTGTAAATTCTCTCTCTTCTTGTTTCTTTTGTAAACTGGTAGCCTTGACTGATGGCACTGTAATCACCTCTGCAAAAAATGCATGTCTTCAGTAGTATCTTTAGCTAACATTAAAATTAAAAGTAAAATAAAGCTGTACGATAAATATAGAATTTGAACCCCAAATTTAAAAATATGCAACTACTGATGATTATTTGTGAATCATGGAAGCATTGTGCTATTAACTACTCAAAAAAACAGCACAGGTTCTTAGAAGAAATATGTACAACTTAAAAGCTTCATTGTATCATCTCTTCACTTCACAGTAATTTATAGTATTAGGATTTCATAATACATGTAATATTTAGATAAAATTTAGCAGTGATTTCTAATGTACTACTAAAACTCAAGAATTTTTAAGTTTTCACTTAATAATGTGCTATGTAACTTTTATTTCTCTCCATGCTGGATTACAGCTGCACACTGTGTGCCTGATTCTCCATTAAAAGAAAATTAAAACCAGAATTGAAAGGAATAGTGGCATGTAAGCAGATGCAATAAAACAAGGAAATAAATATGACTGTGAAAACAATCTTTACCCCAGTAGGTGCACAGTTTTCAAGCTTTACTTTAAGCAGGATTTAGAAATGTAACAAGCCACCCCCATACTGGTAATCAATTACTTGGAGTGGGCAGGATGGTTTTGGAATGGCCTGACACAGCACTATCAGCATTTGCTGTAATTCCTTATGTGTAAATTTTTTGACAGTTTCTCATGAAAAACGCAATATCCAATAAAAAAGAAGCACTTGATCACTTTTCTTACAATCAATACAGTGGTGCATGTGCTTAATTAATTCCAAGAAATTACAACCAATGCCAATTTAACCATGCAATTAAGGAGGGATCAAGTAATGCTGTTGGCAGTCTGCAGCCTCTAAAATACAGCAGTTTCATTCACTACAGATCAGCTGTCTGGATATTCAAGTAAAACTCATATGAAATATGATATGAGAGCAGACAGATGCAGGACATAACTTGCTAAGCAACACACAACAGCAACACAACACTGGCATGCAAACGGCACAGTCTACTGTGACAACGGACAAGCTTTATATCATTAGTGACAATACATCACTTCAAAAAACTATAAGAAATAGTACGAAAGACTCTTAACTGAAGAAAAGTGCCCTTCCCAACTCTCTCTCTTCTATAGTCATAGGCAAACAAAAGAAAATAAATGGGATAAAGCAAAAAGTCTCTTGAGAAAGAAACCCAGAGTTAATGAAAAGAGATATGAACAAAGTATTCTTGCAGCAATGATCATTGTTCATTATTGATTTTCCATTTGGACAAAAGCACATCTTTATGTTTACTTAGTTTAAAAAAATAAAGCAAAATTGACAACTAATGAAAAAAAGGAAGAATCTTTTTGAGTGTCTCCTGGGGGAATGTTCTGCACTACTGAGCTTGCTGGCACAAGAAGTCATAACACAAAAGCTGACCAAAGCTACAAGCATCTAGAAAAGACAATGTGCCCCAGGACTAACTGTGTATGTCTAACAAAATTGCATTTGATTGTTCTCATTACCATATTAGGTCATTCTTAACCATATGAGGGCAAACCATCTAAAAGCATGGGGAAAAAGAATGCCTGTATGGTTCTGCAAAGAGAGAAAGACTATTTAGAAACCCCAACCTGGCCTCCAGTCTCCTCTCTGAGTGGGTACAAAATGAGACGTGCAGCAGTTAAGTGTCCTTGAGCCAGTTTTGCCTCTTGAATCTGCCCCATGCAGTGGTGAGAACTGTGTCCTTTTGTAGCATGAAAAACAGAGGGTGACAGAAAAAGCAAGAGAGAGTGGGAAGGAGGTAGGAAGAACAAGTGAATCGAAGCAAGGAAAGAACAGAGGAAGAGCAAGGAACTGGGAAAGAGGGGAAGTAGTGGTAAAGAAAAGGATTCCCTCATACCTCCTTCATAGGAGAAAGGATCACTCCTGGTCAGACTACTGATTTTCTGTTTTGACACTTACTGGGTTTATTAATTTATTGCTGCAAATGAACGGCAGAAGCAAATCTCAATAGAAGTGATCTCAGTTCTTTTTCTACTACATTTTCTTTTTTCAAAATTTGACTTTTAAGAACAGAAGACCTAGACAACATACTCCTTCCCTGACAATAATTAAATTCCTAAAAACTTCCCAGAAGCTTTAATGCTGATACAGAATTAAATCAGTTGTCAGCCAGGAGCATTTAAAAGTCAAATAGAGACCTGGAAAAACTCCAGGAAAGCAGCTCACTCTCCACATATACCCAGTAATGTATCCTCATGCTCCCTTAAAAACCCATAACATTTAGAGCTTCTGCAATGTGCATTGGAGGTTACTGAATTCCAAACAATTTAGGTTAAAGACTTTAACAAAGAATTGCTCTGCCAAGTAACTCCCTTCTCCTACTTAATGATAATAATCTTTTTATATTTTCCAGCATTAAATTCCACTGCTAATTACAGTGCTGGCCACCTGTCAAGGGGACAGAAATGATCACTTCAGGAGTGAGATTCTGGGTCATTTAGTGCCTTTCAAACCATGAGCAGAAGTTCAAACTCCATTTAGAGACCAAAAGACCTCCAGCACAGAGCCAAAGGCATTAGTTTTAGTCATTACAATGAACAATCTACTCTATAAAACCATTTCAGTAATATGCTCCAGGTCTGGCCACCAACTAAAGTGCTATCTACAATATTTCTATTTGCAAAATTTGTTGTGGTGAATGTAACTGTACTCAGCACTGGTGAGACCGCACTTCAAATCCTGTGTTCAGTTCTGGGCCTCTCACCACAAGAAGGATGTTGAGGCTTTGGAGCGAGTCCAGAGAAGAGCAACAAAGCTGGTGAAGGGGCTGGAGAACAGGCCTTACGAGGAGCGGCTGAGAGAGCTGGGGTTGTTTAGCCTGGAGAAGAGGAGGCTGAGGGGAGACCTCATTGCTCTCTATAACTACCTGAGGGGAGGTAGTGGGGAGGAGGGAACTGGCCTCTTCTCCCAAGTGACAGGAGACAGGACAAGAGGGAATGGCCTCAAGCTCCACCAGATGAGGTTCAGGCTCGATATAAGGAAAAAATTCTTCACTGAAAGGGTAATTAGGCAATGGAACCGTCTGCACAGGGAGGTGGTTGACTCGCCTTCCCTGGAGGTGTTTAAGGCGCAGGTGGATGAGGTACTGAGGGGCACGGTTTAGAGATTGCTGGGAATGGTTGGACTCAATGATCTGGTGGGTCTCTTCTGACCGGGTGATTCTATGATAAGATGTATCTTTCTCCAATACTGCCCACAGGATAAGGCTTCTAATTTTGTAAAACGAAATGCTAAAATAACACAAAACTGTTTATAGAAGCCTACTTTATTTTTTTTTGTATTATTCAGAAGGATTAGCAGATATATTTAGCTATAGCCTACAGGTAAAGTGATTGCTTTTTATGAAACACCGGGTGACTTTTAGTTGAAATGGAACTGAATGCAACAGTATAAAATGTATAAAACACATGTAACACACAACACAGTAGCAAGTAATCAACAGATGCAGTTTGCAAAGCCAACATGTAGAAAGCACAACATACAAGGCTGGGGCTGATTTTTGCACCTGGATGTTACCATAATGGAAAGATCAGCAGCTCAAAAGCACAGCAAATAACAGCATGATTCATGCAATGGAAAGACTGGAAGAAGCAAGCCACTGCAGACAGACTTGTATGGTAGTTAATGTATGAAAAAGCTTACTTCATTTAGAAAGCTCACTAATTGGTCTACCGTTAAATAATCAGTTTTGTCTCCATTGCTGAAAAAAAATTTATTAGAGAATGTAAGTTTTCATATATGATGCTACAGTAGGTATGATTTACATGTTGACATTGTTGATACTTTTAAACCCACCTACTCTTCTACCTGAAATATCTCTACAACCTCAAAATGAACAGTCACAGAAAACATACTAACTGTCTGTGCTCGGCACCTTATAACTCCCATACTTCCTATTACTTAACAAACAACATAAAACAACATGTAAGTCCTCCAGCTGAGAATAAATTGAATGAAGAAACTTTTTAAACTTCAAATTTCTTATTTAATTTTGTTAGTTCACATTCTGTGTTAAACATCTAAAGGAGCAAGTTAAAATTCCAGTAGTTAGTAAAGCCAATGCAAAAAAAAAAAAAAAAAAGTTCCAGGTGCTTCCTCTAACTCATGTAAAAGTTGCTTTAAAATACAGAGTGAACTTTTACATTAACAATCTAAGAGGAAAGGAAGGGAAAAAACATACACTTGAGTTTGTCTTAAAATAATGCTGATGCTACTAGAATTCAAGGTTAGAAAATCTATACACTGTTCTGTCACTATTAGATCTGGTCTAAAAATACAGCAAAAACAGTTTAAAGCAAGATTATATTAAATTTCAACTTACATCTTCTTAAATAGGTCCTCTATGTCAGTTCGGGGACATATCTTTTGGGTGAGCTCATAAAATTTCTCATAAGTAAATGCTGAAGGTTCGATTTCATCATTCTGCAACAAAATGCAAAAGTACATTTATCCAACAAAAGACAGCTTATGTGTCCTTATCTTGAGAGCATATTTTATATCAGAAAAAGCAACTGAGATCTTTTTTAGTTCTTTACCTAGTATATGATTACCTAGTTTCTTTTGTATTTTCTTAAAACAGTTCTTAACTCATCTTCATCACAGATCTGTTTGATGTACCTATATTCCGACCTCATAGTACCATTAATTCTATGCCAACACAGAACTGCAAAACAGTCTTTGTTTTAATTCTGAAGCTTAAAAAATTACCAAAAGTCCAAAACAGTGTACAAACCTCAGGTTACTTATAATAAATCCAAGGAACATGGAGGAAAATGCCAGGTTTAGTGCAATGCTTTCAAAAAGCAAAGCAGCTCTCATACAGGGGCACGTAAAACTTCCTTGAAGGATGGAACACATGGCTAACACATTCACTATCATGCCTTCCTCTGAACAAAATAAGAACTGCAGCAGTGAGGAAAAATTTCACCTCAAGTGCCAGGCACTGCTACAGATGAGGAGTCATGTTTTTCTACACCAGCTCTCCCTGGCTGGAACCAGCTGCTGAGCATGCAGAGCTGCCTCTCACTGGTCTCACCAGGTGCTTGCTGCACAGAAGCCAAGAACCAAGAGCTGGAGTCTCCAAAATGAAAGGGACACTGGGTAGTAAAGCAAAAAAAACCCAAGCTGCAACTCTAACTAGCTGCCACCTCTCTTGGGGCTGCTGGCAGGGTCTCCTGCTTCCAGCAGGACAGAGCTGGACAGCAGTTCTCCAATGCAGGGGAGCAAAGAGCAGAAGGAGTAAAAGACAGCAACTGAGAGGACAAAATGCAACAAAAAAAGTATTATGTACATGGTCTGTGCTTATATACTTCGTATAAATGAATGAAAGGTAGTTCATTACAGAAAAGAAGGGAAGCCTCATCCAAGAGGTTTAAGGACCACGATATCATACAGATTGAATTCCATTTTGTATTTAGTAAACAACCTTTAGTGATTACTAAATTAGTCATGAACAATAGTTAAGTTTTTATATGATGCAAATTACTTAGATCGCAGCTACAAATGTGAATGATTCATCAGTTTATTAGTACACCAAAAAAAAAGTTATTCAAGACCACTAAATACCTTTCCACTGGGAAGACCTAATTCTTTAAGTGCCTGAAAGATCACTTTTTCCGTTTTGCCTGATGCAAAGGTTCTGGTAATGCTAAAACAAAAAAGAGTGGGGTTAAAAAAGGAGAAATGTCAGTAACTTTTTAAACAATCAGTTCTCTCTCTTGCTTTTACTGCCAACGTTTTCTTTTGGCTTCAACTGATGAATCTTCCAAGAAACAGTGCAGTTGAAAAAGTGCTCTAAGCTTCACAGAGCAGCACTGCTCTGCCTGCAAGCTATCCATTAGAAAATACATCAAAATAATGAACTGCAAGAAGAACAAAAGAGGGGTTTCTTTCCAATATAACTGGGATACAGAGCCATGCAAAGCATTATTCTGTTGGCTCTTTAAAACTCTATGCGTAGATAGATAAACGACTGTTTAAAAAGTAACAGATTCTACAAGTCTCATGTCTCCAGCCATTTCTGGTTACGGCGACTTTCCTTTATTTCCAAGCATTAATCTATGCCTCACAGGTGACCTACAAGGTAGGCATGGACCATTCCCAATGTCAGCTTTCTTTATCTTTCTTTTTCAAGCACTCGCTGCTAGCAAGTGACTCCCAGCTGTGTGACAAATCTAACTCACTGCTCCCTCAACAGCTGCAGGGCTCATTCTTCCCTTTGAATGCTCCCTCTCCTTAAACCAATATGAATATCCCTATTCCAGACAAAATAGATGCATGCAATTGACAAACTGATTACTGGCAGCCAGCACGGCTTCATCAAGGACAAGTCCTGTATGACCAACCTAGTGGCGTTCCACGATGGGGTAACCACAGCAGTGGACATGAGAAAAAGAACAGATGTGATCTATCTGGACATCTGTAAAGCCTTTGACATGGTCTCCCACAATATCTTTCTCTCTAAATTGGGAGAGATATGGATTTGATGAGTGGACTGTTCAGTGGATAAGGAATTGGTGAGATGGTCATATTCAGAGAGTAGTGGTTAATGGTTCCAAGTCCAGATGGAGATCCATGACAAGTGGCGTCCCTCAGGAGTCTGTACTGGGACCAGTGCTGTTTAATATCTTTGTCGATGATACAGACAGCAACATTGAGTGCACCCTCAGCAGATGACACCATGCTGAGTGGTGCAGTTGCCACACTGGAAGGATGGGAGATCATCCAGAGTGATCTGGTTAGGCTGGAGACGTGGGCCTGCGCAAACCTCATGGGATTCAACAAGGCCAAATGCAAGGTCTCACATGTGGGTGCAGACAATCCCTGCTTTCAATACAGGATGGGGGATGATGTGATTGAGAGGTACCCTAGAGAGAAGGACTTGGGGTGCTTGATGATGGGAAGATCAACATGAGTCAGCAAGGTGCACTTGCAGCCCAGAAGGCCAAACGTACTCTGGGCTGCATCAAAAGCATGGCCAGCAAGTCGAGGGAAGTGATTCTGCACCTCTACTCCTCTCTTGTAAGACCTCATCTGGAGTACTGTGTCCAGTTCTGGAATCCTCGTAAGGATATAGAACTGCTGGAATGGGTCCAGAGGAGGGCTACAAAGATGATCAGAAGGCTGGAGCACCTTTCACAGGAGGACAGGCTGAGAGAGTTGGGCTTGTTCAGCCTGGAGAAGAGAAGGCTCCAAGGAGATCATATAGCGACCTTCCAGTAGCTGATAGGGGCCTACAGGAAAACTGGAGAGGGACTTTTTACAAAGGCTTGTGGTGACAGGACTAGGGGGGATGACTATAAAATGGAGAGGGGCAGATTTAGACTAGACATAAGGAGGAACTCCTTCACTATGGGAGTGGTGAGACACTAGAACAGCATGCCCAGGGAAATTGTGGATGCCCCATCCCTGGCGGTGTTCAAGGCCAGGTTGGATGGGGCCTTGGGCACCCTGATCTAGTGGGATGCCCCTGCCTATGGCAAGGGGGTTAGAACTAGATGATCTTTAAGGTACCTCCCAAATCAAACCACTCTATGATACACTTGAAATTATTAAATTCAATTAAAACTTTGCTATTTGGTGTTATTAATGTGGATGTGTTCGGTCTATTTCTGTTTGAATAATCTCTAATTCTGGAAGAGTAGATCCAAACTTGACAGCTCTCCTTTCTCCTGTTCAGGGTCCAAGCTAAAATGATTTGTCCCACAACGCCTCGATTTTGGTGTCCCAATCCCGAGAGAAAAAAAATGAAGTCTGGATCCAGTATCTATTTCTAACGCTAACAAATGTTGTACATTAGGAAAGACTCTATAGTTGCCTGATAAGAAGAGGTTGCTCCTTTATCATCAAGTGAGACCAAGATTTGCTTAAACTTTCTGATAATTTCATGCACACTAAATAATTTCACCCAGTGAAAGATGTGAAACAAACTGTTGCTCTTATTTGTTGCCATAGCAATTGACAGTTGTTTTACTCTTCAAACCACTCTAAACCGCCTATGTAAGTATTTTCATACTATTAAAATGAAGATCAGGAAGTGAAAGATCTAAATGATAAAAAATATTTTAACAAATCTTGGCCAATTTCTTTTTTTTTACCGGGTTCTTACAACAGTTGGATTTCTATGCCCCTATTTAGGCACCTAAATAAGTTATTTGATTTTCCAAAGATGATAAGTACTGAGATGTTTTCATTAAAACATAGTCTGAGTTTAACTTTAGGCACTTGTTTCTTAGAAGATTCTCAGGAGTCTATTCTTCTACTAATTCTAAAACACATAGTAATGTCAGCTGTACAATTTGCAACTTATCTCCAGGCCTGTAAAAAATTTCATGTCTGTTCTAATGAATCAGGCCCCAATAATAAATGTCACGTAAAACATGTAATGTTGGCATATGTAATTAATCAGAAACTGTGAGACAAGATTCCATGGCTGAGGGAACTTACGGTTGATGCCAAACCATTTTTTATTTCACCAAAGATGACAGCAAACATAGCAGTAATTTGTAACGAGAGTAGCATTCTGGAAAAGTTTGCATGAATCAAAAAAATGACTGTAAAAATATGGCATGACATTTTCATTTTGCTAAGGATATTGTAAATAAAACTACTCCTCCCTCTATCAGAAGAGACTTCATCCTAACAGATTTACATTCACTTCGTTGTAACTCCAGGGAAAAAAATGGGCTACTTCAAATGCAAGCAATTACTGGTCAACAGACACTCACAGGTGTTTACTCCTCAGGTTCTACACTGATTTGGGGCTTTTTATGGTATCACATCAATTTATTTCCTCATCAAAATTTAAAATACTTCCCAAATCTGGGACTGAGGGGTATGAAACTATCAAGCTTGTTGATGGATTAAATAACTGTTACTTCAGACAGTCACAACTTTCCAACCTTTACTTCAAAAATCAGGTCAACACATAAACCTCAATCTTTTCTCGTGGCTCTACTGATTTATCAGTTTGGCTAGAATTGGAAGTATCACTGCCTACTCTACAAGAAATCATCTAAAACTATCATTTCCCATCATCATCTAAGTATTGAAACAGATTTCTTCCAGGCACTCTGGAGTAATCGATACAAGACACAGTTACTAAAAACGTGTAACTTCAAATGAACTTAATTAAACTACTGGAAACAGATTTAAGCCTCAGTTATCATAGTTTAGCTTATGTATATATACACACACATATTTTCATAGTTAGAAGCTGAATTAGATTAAATCCTTTTAAATGTAGTTATACAAGGGCTATGCATAGATTGAGCAAAGCTAATTTCTATAAAACAGGCTCTAGCTGAACAACTGCAACTTGCACATGAAGAAAACCCATTTTCAGGTAACAGAAAGCAACAGAAACAAAGCAGATTTTTTTTTTCTTTCCCAAACATTGACCTTCTTGGTCATCATTTACAGCATTTTCTATATCTGAAAGTACAAAGATCTTACGAAATGCCCTGTCCTTGTAAGATCTGTAGTTCTGAACTCAGACTGCTTATAAGACAAATCTGGTGCTCTCCTAAGGACTTCACCCTACTAACTGTCAGAATTCCTTCCCTCCCAAACACAGCAGGTTGATAGTAATAGATATATGCCCCAGAGTACATTAAAATCCCAAAGTAGTTGAAAACAATCTTCATGACTCTGCAACCCCAACTATACTAATAAGGAGTCACGAATATTTACACCATTTACCACCAAGAGCCTGACATGTTTCACCTTCTCTATGGCCACGTGCTAGCTGTAAAAATCTGACATTCCATGCAAGGAGCTCTGGTTTCCCAGGAGAGGTTTTTTTTTTCCTGAGTGTTTTACTGCATTTCTGTGTAAAAATGAACTAAAAGTGATGTGTCATACACCTTCCTACAGCTTAATAGATCAGCCAGGTGTTCTCTTTCTGAGAGAATAACCTTCCTACCTGTATCCTCAAAGCTATGGCAATTATTACAGGGGTCCCTGAGCAGCAGGAGGAGGCAGAGGTTTGATGAAGCAGGGCTGACTAGATAACATTGTATTTAAAACCAGGTATGTGGAAGAGGCTGACCATAGCAATATGGAGGTCAGTTGAAGGGGAAACATTGGCAGTTTAAAGCAGTGGAAAGCACCGCTGAGAGGAGGCCAGTATAAACACAATATGAAATCTAGCGCATCTTGCAAAACAGAGCCATTCTGCCCATGTTTTCCAGTGCTTCCTGGCTTGTCTCCCTCATACATGCATCCTTCTCCTTATGAATCTACCTCCTTCTGTTCACTCTTTTATGTCTCCATGTTCCCCCCTGCACTAAGTGCTTGTGGGAGAAGAAGGGAATCAATGAAGTCCCCCATATCCCAGGCTGCTCAGTGCTGAGACACTTGGGTGTCTTGTGTCCCACCTCATGATAAGCAGCTGTTGCTGAATCAGGCTACTCTCATGATCCTGCCATCCTCCATCAGGGCTCTAATTCACCCTCTTTTCCAATGTAGGTCTACAGAGCAGATTGATTTTTTTTCCCTTTCATTCATAATCCTCTTCTATATCTTTTCTCTAGCCTCCCCCTGACAGCTTTCCTAGTCCTTTCTGCAGGTGATAGAGCGCTTCCTAGACGAGCCCCAAGCAGCTGCCACATTTCACCCGCACCAACACAGCACATTCCTTGGAGCATCCAGATGTAAAGAAGATTCAGCTTCCCTCTGCACGATATGTAATAGTAGATAGCTTTAGACATTTATACTGAAAATTAAGCTGCGAGAGACTAATTCATGCAAGCCTGGAAATAATGCAAATTTGAAAAAAGACCACCCACTAGAAACATCTTTAAGAAAAGTGATTCAACTTTAAGAGACCATTTAAGTCCTCTAAAACTGAAACTACGGATCCGGCAGGAAGATTTTATATACTGGAAGCAGTGGACTGAACTCAGTTCAGCAATACACAGGCTCATCTGCATATATATATATCAGTGTGCTGTAGCAAAATGGAGAGAATTTATGTGCCACTAAATGTGAGGTAAAATATTTCAAGGCAGGAACAGTTTCAGACAAGCTAGCACACTACAAATTCTTACTGAGGAATGAATACTCTATGTTCAAATACATGCATAAAAGTTCTAAAGTTTGAAAATTAATTTGCTCCCCCAGTATTTTTCCCTCACCTTTACCCTTCAATTTATATTCCTCATAGGACTTCTGCACAGAAGATGCCTCATGGCAGTTGATTAAAGTTTGAGAAATAAGCAAGTGCTTGGCAATGCAAAAGCTGAAAAGTTAATACATTGAAGCAGCCAAGGTGTCACTTGAATCATGAAACAAAAGAAACCTGGGAGGCAGCATGGCAGGACCCTCGTCTTTTTGCAGATTCTATAGATGCAAAATCCTCTTTCTTACTTGAAAAAAAGTTTTGTGAGTTTTATCTTACAAAAGCCTCCTTCTTGCTCCCTTCTATGAGTTTTTATTTATGAAAAAACAGCATGCTCCAAAATTGTGGCTTTCATATACTGTATTAGAAGTAAAAAAGCTCAATGCATCAGCAAGAATCAATTTCTAGACCAGGAGGGGACAAAACTACTGCCTAGCCAGAGAGGACTGCAAACCACTCACTCTGTAGTAGTTAATAACTGCATGGAAAGAAATACATTGTTTCGGCTTTTCTGTTACTGACAACAACTAACCCCAAAATTAATTTACCATGTAGAGAAAACCAAATATCCTCCTGGGGGTTCCTATAAATGCAGATGTATTTTTGGCACAGCTCTGTCTCTTTTACTAGAAGCTACATTTTAAAACATACCTTTTTGTCCTCTACTTTATTGGCCTGCAAGTTTTTATTATTCTTTTGATAAGTATTTTATAAAGTTTTACAACTGAAAAATCTATCTCAGAGTTTAAGGAGTTTTAAGCTGAGAAAACTAATGCTCTTAGCTTTAAGTGACTTTGAAAGCAATTACAAGCATTCAATCTTCATTACAATGGACTAAGAAAAAAGAAGACCTGCCTAGTTTACTAAGGAGGTATGGAACTCAGCTAGGTATGTCTAGTTCTGAACCTATATTTACATATATAGTAGTAATAAAATTGATATTGTATTTCATTGTTAAAATACAGAACTTGATTAACATTATACAATCAGTACCTGATGGAAACTTGAATTCCTAAACGTGCTTACCTCCGAACTGGAATTTTCCCATTTGTATTTGTTAGAAAGGCCAGCTTCATCCAGCTGAAATTAAGAATATAATATTTTTATAATACTGTTTATTAAAATTGGGATTAAGCTTATTGCCATGTCTGTGAAATGAGTACAAACAAACAGTTGTTCTGTAATGAAAACATTTTTCTGTAACCTTTTAGTGCGTGAGGCAGAGCAGTTCTGTAACTGTAAAGGCAAAAACCAGCCCTTAAGAATCAGTGTCTCAATTAACACAAGTGTGAAGACAAGAAAGACTCATGGGGGTTTGTTTACATATGCAGCAATGAAAGAACAAACCAGACAATAATTAAAACATACAGTATCAATAAATCAAATGAACAGTTATGAGTTGTCTTGTAATTTCTTCTGGACAGTTACCAGATACAGACTTGTGAGCTTTTCTGGTCACAATGAAAGATAAACCCTGAACTAATCTAACATAATTTTCTTTATTACACTGTTTCCTGATTGCAAATGTTGAACTATGGAAAACGAAACATACATTTTAAAAATTCCAAGAAGGAAAACAGAAGGACAGAAAAATAAAGGAGAAAAGGGAAGAAAGAAAGTAACTTACTGTTTTTTGAGACATGTCATTGGACTGACGTTGTTAGCTCTAAAGTTATGTATGATGGATCCAAGTCCTTCTACCCATTGCTGAAAAACATGAAAAACCGGAAACACCAAATTAAGAAAACTGAAGAGGGCAAAAGTAGTAAAGTTTGTCATTGGAGGAGGGTCTTATTCCCTGCAGCTTTGGATAATTTTAATAACCTGAGCTGAGGAAAAGAACGGCTCACTTCATAGCCTGCAACACCATGTAAAAATCCAGCCATATGTTACCCATTACTATTTCATCCTTCACTAAACAAAGTGATTGTGCTTTCCATTCTTCCAAGTAGTACATGTAGCATCAGAGGTGCTGTTAAAACAGTTTCTTTCTAGCAGAGGCAAGCAGTTCATTGATTGATTTATTATGTTTTCTATTTATAGCCTGTATAAACATATGCCTCCCTTCCAGTTGCACCGGGCAATATCAGCTATTACTAAGCAACATTATAAAGTATGCGATGACATATTTAACTGGTCTAGTTTTAGAAAAGGAATGAAACAAAATATTAATAAGCTAGAGAAAACCACATCAAAACAATTGTTCTGTGATGCTGATCTCTCCTAACACCCTGTTACATATTCAAGTCTTTCTTGCTTTCTGGCTTTCATCGTCAAAAAGTAAAACATTCCCAAGTAATCACTGGGACGACTTTCAGCAAACAGCAGCATTGCAACACTTACTTATCTAACTCCTTTTTATGGATATATTTTTCTACTGTAGCTTGCACCTAGACTTTGCAGTACTGCATAGAAACAGCTTTAGGATTAGGCCCTAACAAGAACACTCATTGATTTCTGCAAGAATCCTGGCAGGATAAAGCTATAGGAAAAAAAAAAAAAAAAGACCGTACTACAAGCCAAGTTTAATCTCAGTTATGTCATTGTAATAGTAGGATTACTCAACAGATAATTTACAGTGGTAGAACTGAAAGAGGATTTGGTCCACCACTTAACAGTAACCTTATAAATAAAGAAGCTTCTTGCTTCCAGCCAAATATTCTGTACGTGCAGCTTGAAGGCACTTGGGCAAGGATCCAGCATTTGACACATACAAATAGATGCAGATTACTATATTTTTCTTTTCATGAATGAGTCCTATATATCCATGAAACAGATAAAAAAAATCATCAATTATATAGGAGGAATACTATGGTCTTTGGTGTCATCTGTAAACTGCAGGCATTAAATCCCTATGGGCTAAATCAAGGTCTAAGGTGTCAATTCAGCAGACAAACACACTCATGCAGACCCTTGTACTCATGACATGTTACAGGCACATCACTAACCATTTTTTAACCAATAAATTGTTAATCAGACACTTATTAAAAATGGACCTTATAAATCTATTTTGCTTTAGGAAAAGTAGCCATTTTCAAGTTATCCTTTTTAAGAAGTACTGCATAACATAATCATACACACAAAATAAGCATGTATCTGAGAATCATTTGAAAACAGAAATCTGACTTATGAGAAAAGCTAGCATTTGTGGTTTTTTCTGGTGTGTTTTTGTGCTTGAAAACAACCCACCACTAATAGTCTGCCCTCCCATTTCTCTCCCCTTTTTTTCTCCTAAAAAACATTACTGCAGTGCTGGCAATGTCATCACTTCAATAGGAAATAAATACACACAGATCCATTCTGATTTGAAGGCAATGGATGGCAACTACATCAGATATAACAAAAATCTAACATTTACAAGTAAGGTTACACAGTACTCAGTTTTGAAGCTATTTCCGTACATCAAGAACAGCTACTGAAAAGGAACACTGCTAAAAAAAAAAAAAAAAAAAAAAAACAAGAAGAGAAATCAATACACTAACCACTTACCAAGTAATCTCTTCACAGGAATTGTCCTTACAATTCCCATTTTAGAGGACTCCCTACTCTTTTTTTCAGTGATGATTCCCTTTCCTAATAGAGATGCCAAATCAGAAACTGCACCAGTTCTCATCAGAAGAGCATAGGACTACAGACATATGCAGATAAGCCACAAAACCACCACGTCTCCGCTGGCACCAAGTAAGGGAGTAACCTAAGAGCCTCTGTCCATGAACCATTTTTACATTGGCAAGCTGTTCCCTGGGCAACACATGTCAGTTTGAGAGACACATTTGCCTATCTGTTTCACATCACACAGCTGCAATACAATGCAGCATCTGGCTGCTTGTACTTTAGTTTGGGGCCACAGCAGTTTCTGAAGATATCATCAAATATTCCCAATGGTTACCAGCTGGCCCCAAATGAACTAAGAATAAGAGAGCTAAGGGGAAAAAAATGCTTCCGCATTATAAACATACTATATAAAGGCAGAATTACGTAACACGAAAAAATTTCCTCATGTATTGATTATAATATACAGGCTCAGTGCAACACATTCAAGCTCTTTGTCCTTCTGAGCCAGAATAGTCTCCAAATAACAACTATCTTCATAGTAACTTTTAAGGCACAGATATTCACAAAATATCCACAGTTGGCAATATAATGCTTTCCTGACAACAAACCATTACCAGATTGAATGCACACTTGTCTGATGCAATGAAGATACTCAATTTTCTTCTTTTGTGTTCAGGATTTCAAAATCACTACCTCACCAAAGAAGGAAAATCATAGAACAAGATGAAATTCTGAAATAAAGTAGATGGGAAATGCTTCACTCGGGTTTTATAGAAAGCAGAGTTACAAAATGTTTTTGATAGAAATAAAGGATATGTTTGATTCTTACTGACGGTAGTGCTAAACCTTTTCCAGTTTTCAAGATACAGCTCAGTACCTTTAATCTGTCAATGTAACTCCTGAATGTCATTCTATACACCAAGAATTTTTCCAGATTCATATAAAAATCTGGGCCCTGCTATCTAACCCTAGAGGAACAACCACCATGAAAAGAAAGAAAACAAAAGAAGAAACCAAGCCCGTAAGCACAGACCCTTAGATTGACACAAGAAGCCAAAATCTACACTGCAATTTGGAATAAACAGACTGTTGTTTTTATCTAACAAGATCCAACATGTTCAAATATCTCAATGAGGAGAAGGTGCAAGAAAAAAATATCGAAGAATCAACCTCAGCTTTTTTGGTAGTACTCAAATGCTTCTGAGACACTTAGTGTCCTTGCATTAGCTGGGGTTCACTGATGAAACACAGGCAGCAGTGGCAGGGCACACAGATGAGTTTGTCCTCTCGGCTCTCTCTTAGTCATCAACCTTTCATCTAGGAGGGTTAAAAAGGGCAGAAATTATGAAAGTCTAAAAAGCACTACAGCCTACAGCTCATGAAATTCTAGACAAGGTTATTCATGGCTTCTTCAAAGATGAGGTCAGTATTATCCAGACCTCTTGAGGTTTTTCCTTCACTTTTTCAGTATCATCTCTCCACAGTTGCATTCTGCTTAGTTCAAGCATTGGGGAAATCTGGGGAGGCAAGGAGGCATTGCCTGGGCTGGATTCCCTGATACTTCCCTTCATTCAGCAGTGTGGTAACCAGTAGATGTCCCTCTTCTCCCAATGCAAATGTCTCACAAGTAATTTCTGTTCTATGAAAAGTACTGTGCCTCTAATGTGTAAGACAACAAGATCAAGGAAGCTAGACTAGTGACGGTGTAAAACACATCCCCTGCCTAACCAACTGCAGCACACACTTGCAGGATATTGCTGTGAAAATCCTGTTACAAAGATAAAAGTGACTCTTTCCAACTTTCAAGTATTTCATCAGGAAAGCTGAGGCTCGCACAAACACTCTGTACTGGGAGTTGCCTGACGTCCAGACTGGTACTCCCCCTTCAACAAAGCTTTCCATCCTGGAATGACTTTTCCAGCATTGGAGGGGCCTACCCTGAAACAAGCTGTAAGACTGTTTTTGGCTGCTTTTGTATACAAACAAAGAGAAACACGGGGGAGCTTTACACAGTGAAATCAACTCCCTAGCTACAGAGAACCAGGGCTAAGTTTTCAATTTACTTATAATTCCGCAGTTGTACAGCCACAAAAGAACACAAAAAAAGCAGAAAATCAAGTACATTGAAATCACAGAAACTGCAGGCTGGCTAGGACTGGAAGATTTCTCTAGATAACTTAGTATTACATACTTGGCACAGGGCTACCTGAACACGTAAGTAGTGGCCATATATTTAAGACAGTCATAGTTTAGAAATGTTTATCATGTCTTCTATGAGACTAATGTTATACTAACATAATGGGACATGGAGGACAACAGCAGGCTTCTAGACTTCAAGTACGTTCGGCAGATTTCTTGGAAAGCTTTGCTTTCAAACACTGAACCAAACCAAGCTATGAACTTTTCTGTAATGTGACTGTGGGATATTCCTGTGGAGTCTTCTGCTACCTTTTAGTTGCCCTCCTAGAACTATGATTCAGGCAAACAGTTAATAGCTTGATTTATGGGAAAAAAATCAGGGTCAAGTGAAACAGAACTTTTTTTGTAAGTCACGAAGAGCCGTATAGCAGAAAAATCAACAAAAATTATCAGCTTGAAGTGCTTAATCTCATAAAAAAACATGGTGAGCCATTTAACCATTTTAAACATCTGTAATAAATTTTAAAATTAAAAATACTATTCCAACTGAAAAGCTGAGAAGTTTAGGAATGTCAAAATGAAATGCTTTCAACTGAAGTCATATTCAACACCATAATATTATTACCTGTATGATAAAGCTTGCATTTTGCCTTTACGTTACATACAAGTAATAAAGCATTTTAGTACATGCTGTTTTTTCTGGTGCCTCACAGGTTAGCCATTAATATGTGATTCATTGCCTCAGTGAGTAACACACCTGCAGAAAATGCAAATCTTCTATCAAATCCAGCTATGCCAGTATAAAAAGTTATTCCATCCTCCTTCCCATTGTCCTCCTGGTGGCTACTCTGATCCCTACCTACTGTCAGTAGAGTAAGGTGTGTCAGGTTACCTTGAACACTGGTATGTGCTTCACCCCTAAATGGGCAATGTGAGTTTAACCCTATGGCTCTTCCTTGAAGTGAATTAGAAGCGTTCCCCCCTTAATACAGTACACTGCCAGTCCTCTGCCAGCAGGGCAGTAGGAACAGTACTTTCTGGCAGGAGGTCATAAACTATCAGCCGGAGAGATGGTCCTTCCCAACAACATAGCTGTATCTGGGACAGAACAGCTGTCAGGACAAATTCACCCCTGGTATGCAGTAATATTGAAGTAAGAAAGAATATAAAAAGAGCTGACCTGACTCAGGTTAATCTTTTAAATGAAATTCCTTAATGCATTGCCAAAGTGGATGAGCAAAGAAAACAGTAAATTCAGATTTTGGATTGCTAAGCTACAACAGCTTTGTTGGACTTAAGCAGTTGGATAGGCAGCCTCCACGCCATACACTAAGGCCTCATATCAGCACTACATAGCTCCTGCACTAAGGAAATTTGCCCCAAAATACTCACTGGTCTATTCAAATGTCCTAGATTAAGGAAAGCAGATTATCAGATTACTAGGTCACAGAAAGTCCACCTGGGAAGTAAAAAATATACACATACGCTCACATCTCTAATATGTTTGTGTACATGTTTTAATTTTAGCTCACAGTAATTTATATAAACTGATTTAATCAGTATTCCAAACATTAGATTTTAAATTCCACCTTTTACAGTCACTTTCTGCTACCAGAGTGAAGTTGCTTTAGGAGTGGACCACGACAGCTGCTTGCAATCAGAGACAGAGTACACCCTATTTCGTGGTTGTTTTGTTTTAAGAGTGGAAATGAAAACCAATTTCTCAGCTGAAAACATCAATAAAATTTAAGTAGACTAAATGTAAATACCAGAGTTGGAGCTTGGAGACAAGTGGAGAGATAATAAACACACTCTTGTTCCTGGAACAGCTACACTTGGAGCTCAGCAATGACTTGGCCAGACCTGCTGAGCACATCGCCACAAGAGGAACGTAGGGCTGCCCTTTTGCAGAGGTGATGACGGCCTATGACAAGCGCTGCCTGGAGGGGAGGGTTCATCACTGCTCACAGCAGGCAGCAGCTCTGCAAATGCCCACCTGGCACAGTTTGAGCACCCCTAAGGTACTGCCCCCACACTCTGCCACCCCATCCTATCCACCTGGCAGCATCTGCTTTCCACCAATGCCACTCCTTACATGGGCAGCCTGAAGAAGCCAGGAACCTGAATTAATTTCCTTCTTTGTCATAGTTACCAAGTCCCCTTACAACCCAGCCTTCAGTGAGTAATGATTACCTCTTGTCCAGTGGTAAAATAGCATCTAGAGAAGCAGAAAACCTTTTTGTCCTCCTCCTGGGCTGAAAGCTTCTGGCTTTTCTATTTGGATCTGTCAACAAATTCCATTGTTTTGAAGTTCCTACACAGATGCTGATCAATCTGACTTTGATTTTACCCGAGGAAGTGCCAAAAAAATCTACGCATCAAGTAATGCTTGCTTAATCATAGCAATGGGGGAAACAGCAGAAACTACTACATATGCATCACTTACACAGACTTGGGCTGCTAAGCTACAACCATTGGCTCTTCTCCAAACTATTGCCTCTGCCATTTCACAAGGGGGGCTTACTACTGAATGTGGATTCTATCAAGGCCTATTTTAAAGTGCAGTAGTACCTGCACAGCTACTTAACATTACGTAAAGACTCACTTCTTGTAGAGGAGATTTACTATATCCCAGAAGAAAGAGGTCTTTCTCATGAACAAAGTAGGAAGATCAAATAGGAAAAGCTCTACACTCAGATAACTCATAGAAAAAATTTCTTTAGCACAGAAGTATAGTAGCAAGTTGATGTACTCACTGAATATAAAAGGTGATACATTACAGGCCAAACAACTTCCCCTATGTCCATATCTTTAGCAAAGGCACAACTTCAGATGCAACTCAGAAAGCTCTACATTGTTTTTTTGATTATACCTACTTTATCCTCTCCCTTGTGACTTAAACATACCAGATCAAGTGGATCACAATGGCCAACAAGTTCTGGATGTATATTTTGGTGGAAAAACTCCCAAATGCAGGATGCTCACATTTGTGGGCCTCTCAGAGTCCACTCACAAGCTGAATCCATGCAGTTTACTTGGTACTGCCAGGTTTTGAAGACCTATGGCTCAAAGCAATGAAAAATTAACCAGATCTGCCAAGGGATTTAGTGATGCTGCAGATACTCAGTATTAATGGAGGGGATTTAGCAGGTGTGTGTTACTGACCACTATTCAGTATTTATTTCACAGGTAAAATAGAGTATAATACATCATAAGTACAATCAGAAAAGAAAAAAAAGGTGTACTGTAATGTAAAACCCCTCAAAACTCTGGACCTAATCTACTAGCATACTATCAGTACTCTGGACCAAGTTTCTCAGAGCAGTTTGCGGCAGATGGATTGAGTACCACATCTTGGAGCCACAGAAATTGCATTGTGAACTGCAATCAAAAGCTCTTGGGAAAGATGATGTGTAAAAAAAGCACCATTGCTTTTCTTAGGACTGTTCCATGTCAACGGGAAACAGAAAAGAAGATGAGTACACTGGAATCCCCTTAACTGTAGAGAATTTTCTTTCCTCTTTTTGTCTTTTCAAATAATATGAACCACACAGTACAATCAGGTTATTGTTGAACAAAATTTTGGAGAGCTGAACTCCATCCAACCAGGAAAATGAAAGTAGTTTCAGCAACCCTGTGTGTTACAGATCCACTGCATCACGGTTACAGTCCGCTACATAAGCCCCACAGAGACACTAAGCAGCTGAGGGAATGTTGTGTCCTATATTTAATGCTCTCAGTGTCTACTTTTAATTAATCACCACACACATAGAGGCTAATAAAGTCACAATTTCCTAGAATCATAGAATCACCAGGTTGGAAGAGACCCACCAGATCATCGAGTCCAACCATTCCCAGCAATCTCTAAACCATGCCCCTCAGTACCTCATCCACCCGCATCTTAAACACCTCCAGGAAAGGTGAGTCAACCACCTCCCTGGGCAGACCGTTCCATTGCCTAATGACCCTTGCAGTGAAGAATTTTTTCCTTATGTCCAGCCTGAACCTCCCCTGGTGGAGCTTGAGGCCATTCCCTCTTGTCCTGTCGCCTGTCACTTGAGAGAAGAGGCCAGCTCCCTCCTCTGCACAACCTCCCTTCAGGTATTTGTAGAAAGCAATAAGGTCTCCCCTCAGCCTCCTCTTCTCCAGGCTAAACAACCCCAGCTCTCTCAGTTGCTCCTCGTAGGACTTGTTATCCAGCCCCTTCACCAGCTCCGTTGCTCTTCTCTGGACTCGCTCCAGAGCCTCAACATCCTTCTTGTGGTGAGAGGCCCAGAACTGAACACATTATTCAAGGTGCGGTCTCACCAGTGCTGAGTACAGAGGGAGGATAACCTCCCTGGACCGTTTCGGATACAAGCCAGGATACCATTGGCCTTCTTGGCCACCTGGGCACACTGCTCGCTCATGTTCACACAGACATGTTACAGAATGCTCCAAATGGATGTTTGTTGTCCTTTTGCAGAGTGTGGTAGCAGACATTAAAACAGGTATTTCAGTCAGCCAAGCAGGGTGACTTACTCAGAGAAAACAATTGAGTATGTCTGAGGATCTCTTCTTTTTTTTTTTTTTTTTAAACTCCCACACACTGTTTAATTGTGAAATACCTTGGCTATTTCTGTGTTTTCCGCTACCATGAAAGTGAAGCTGATGTTCACCAGATCTGTGCCACTGCAAACACAGACTATCCGTCCTTCCAACTCATTTTCTGCTTTTCCAACAGCCTCAAGTGCAGTTAGTATTTTGGGATCCTGTTAAACAGAATAAATAACTTGTTATATTTGCAATGCTTTTGTTATGCAATGCACTACCATAAGATGGCGACTCCACCTCCATATTCATTAAGACCTTTAAACCTTTACCAATCATCTTAAATGAGTACTTTCACTTAGGATTATTGTATGTAAATCTGAAAAACAATACATTCTAAAAATTAGGAACACGATTGTGAGAACTCAAAAGTAAATGAAGTATTTTAAACATATTTTAGAAAGTAAAAATAGAAATTACATATGTTTTCATCATGAAAAAGAATTGATCACTTTAAGGACTGGAAATAGAGGAACAGTATTAATCTCTAAGTAAACTATTTCAATCAAGTTAAGTCCGTAGTTACCGAGAGTTATGATCTGTGTGAGTTTTTGTCTCTCTCTTATTTACACATCGTATAAGATGGTATCTCTGCTGAAGGTCAAGGGCTACAGATTTAATGGGCATAAAGAGCAAATTACCTATGTAAAGACTGAGGTGAAGTCTGAAGCATATTGGTATGGTTGTCAGCACATGAAGCATGGGGTTCTCTGCACCACCACTTCTCATGACCCTTCTCTATGGGGGAAAGATTTTAGTCTATGGATTCCCAAAAGAACTATTATACTAAAAGACAGTTATCTACAGTTAGCACAGAAATACTTAACATAGGAAAGTGGAAATGCAGAGATGTTAACAGGTATCTTCCTTCACAACAAATCTTCTAAACTAAAGGCCTGGAGGAGAAAGGCCACAATTCACTTCAGAAAATTCTACATATTCCTTCTGAGGAACACCACTGAAAATATTTCCTAATTCTTGGGTTTCCTAAGCCTTGGGTTTCTCCAGAACTCCTAAATAGTACTTCTGCTGATGTTCTTCAAAACAGCAGTGACCAGCTGTCCCCTCCGACCATCTAGCTGTATGAAGAAGGATACAAACAAAACCTTCTACATTTTAAGTCAATGGAGCAAGAAGATACAACAAATTTTGCACAGACAAGAACAAAATTTGGAATAGGAAACACTTTTTCCAGATCCTGTTACAAAATAATTAAAAACTCTGGACCACCAGCTTAATGTCTGTTGTACAGCTTTCACCACACACCAAAAGCTGAGCTCTGTACTACATCAAAAGGTCCAGATGACAGAACCTTCCCACTGCAATAACACCAAAATACATGACTTTAAAACTTAAAATTATAGACTGTGATTACAAAATAGAAGTTGTGTGCTAGTACTTTTTAAAGAAATGAGCTTCATCCTGCAATTCACCTTCCGTTACATATTCTTTGTTTAAATGAAGAGTATAAACTAACTACAGAGTACCTTTGGTACAGCTCCAAAACGAACACTGTTGATCAGGGAGCATTCTAATACCTGTCCTTCCTGAAATGGCAAAAGAGATACAAGTTCAAAGATCTGTTGACACATGGTTCCATTAGGAATTGCAGCAAAACAAAAAAGTTAATCTTATTTGCAAACACTGTTAATTAACACTAAACAGTATATTTCCCTTTTATATCAGTTAATTCTCTTTTAAATACTTCACTTCTGTCACTTCTAAAATAACAAAACTCAGGTCAGTTTTGTAAATAAAGTAATACAGTATTTTAGATTTTTAAAAACTAGGCAGAATATAAACTAAGCGCAATAATATCTAAAAGATTCCTGACATAATTGTAATATACCTTTCCTTCACTTTTCCAGCTCAGAAAAAAGCCAAATTCGTCCACTTGGAAGAGACAGTTGCTTTCAAAGACAAAAGATTCCTATAGAAAAGAAAATATAGACCATTAGTTTAGTCAGTTTGACACATATAATAAATTTACTTACTTATTGTTCATAAATAAGGGACTGTTACATTTCTGTTCAAATAACTTCCTGGAGAATCTGCTATTCCCAAAGCAATCAGAAATAAGGAAGGCAAGGCTTTTAAAAAATGATCATATTTAATGATTTGTAAGTTTTGCTGTCATTTGAGACACTGGGATGAACTTAGTATTTTCCTATTTCTTTGCAGTTATGAAGATTTGTTTTGTTTAATAAAAGCAGTGACCAAAACCCTTAATGAATTGGCACTTCAAAAAACTATTGAAAACTAAAATGCTTCAAACTCTGAAAAGGTTAAAATATGTATATATGTAATCTGCCAAACTATCAACAGGATCAAATGACAACATTTAACACTAAGAATTTGGGAAGCTTTTTTCTGTTAGACCGTGACAGTATGCATGCTGCAAGCATTTTGTAGCCAGATTACCAGACAAGCAGAGTTTGAAGGATATTGACTTGAGAAAATGGCATTCCAGAGAGACTAGACAAGGCAAACCAACAGATTAGCTGAATTAAAAAATAAATTTCCTCCACACACCTCCAGCCTCAATTAACACATCATAAATTAAGCTAAAATGCAGGATAACACTGTGCAGAACCAATCACTTCCTAAAGAAAAAAGGGATCCTGGACTTCCTGACTTCCTTAACTGAAAACCAAAAAGTGTGAGCACAGGGTATAGCACTGTTTACTGATTCAGACATCAGTGCTTTGTTCTAAGTTAGAGACTGGGGTACCCCTTTGAAATTCCACGGCCTCTCCTGTGCATATAGCAAGAGCAGCAAGCACATGAATGTACACTGCTGTTTTCAGTGTCTTGCATACACTATGGTTTGAATTTAGGTAACAAAATAAGGTAAAAACTCCAATGTCCTCAAAGCCTTAGAGCGTGCTTTTAAGTCAGTAAGTCTAGCCAGGACAGCCCTCAGCCTGACCCAGGAGGCAGGACATCAAGGAGCAGCCAAAGGTGCCTTTTTTGGCTTCAGAACAATGTCATTAGGCGGGGCATGGAATGGTTATATTTGAGTCAGGTCTTATCCTAACTTCATACTGGGCATGAAGACAACCAAGTTCCTGGGATCCACAGCTAGACAATAAATCCTTGAGCCCTCCTAAGACAGGCACAGCCAAAGGAGATACACCGTGTTTGGGATAATTGTTCCTTTTCCTTGAACACATTAATTACTGAATGGTGTCTGCTGCTTCTGGACAACATTTAGGTCCTCAAATGAGATTTACAGGTTTTAAGGACTGACACACTACACTTTTCCATCCAAGTAGCAAACAACTATGTTAATTCTACAAGCAGGAGAGCTGAAAAAGTTTCCAGCATGCACTGATTTGCTCATCTTTCTTCACCATAACTCTATTTTTCCACCTTCATCCTAGCACTCATACCACATGAAATCTACTTGTTGTCAAACACCACCAGATTTACTAGTTTTACAGCCCTCAGAACCCTTTTTCATATAAAAATGCAGCAAGCTACCAATCAAAATGAGTCTCTTGCATTTCCCAGAAAGATTACTCACACAATAAAAGGCAGCCAATTTTTTGTCACTTATTGTGTCCTCATCTATCAAAAAGCTCCTGATACACCAAAAACATTGTTTTCACAAAGGCATGTATGTAAACTGCACTCGTGTTGATGCTGCACCCCAGCCTTGACTCTGTTCATCAAATTTCTTTTTCTACAATTTGTCTTGTACAGTAAAAAAGCACCTCCCACCAGACCATGTATATGCAACAAGGCCAGTAAGATTCTTAATCATGTCTGAGCTTCGTTTCCCATATTCTGCTGACATAACCCTGTTTTACACTCAGACTTTTCAGAAAACATGATAATGCTTGGTTCAAAAATTATTCCCATAATTTTGTTACCCTTCTGATTAAGGGACTTGTCTATATCGGCAAAAGATGGATCAGGACAATGCTCCACATGACAATGACCCAGATTTTTCTAGCCTCTCATGCTGTACTAGATCTGCTCAGTCACTGAGACCCTGTATCACAATTCCTTAGCCCCAGTTCCTGACCGATCTGCTGTATGATCTTAGTTTTCTCACACTTCTCTTTTCCACGGCGGGACCTTTCTGTTAGCGTAGGGAACTAAGTATGGAATTTTCATGGAAATTAGAAGCGAAGATCTGAAACATTTTTCTTGAAAACTGCAAGCCCTATAATATAGGGATTGGATCTTGCTGTGTTTGCATAGCACTTATAAAATAACAGTCGGCTATCTGGTTATTACCACAACACAACAATATAATAGTCTAGGCATATCATAAATCTGGTATCAGTCACACCATCAAGTGCTAGCTGTTTATAGGCTACAGATTTAACTTCTGAGTCACTGAGTTTTTTTACAGCCCTTCCTGTAAAACTGCAGATAAAAAAACACAGTTACCTACCTAAGTGAAAACTTAATGTTTCCAGAAGAGTCCACTTTAAGAGAAAAAAAGCAGGCTTCCAACTATACTAGAGAAAATCTGGAGTAAACTGTAGCAAAACTTGCAGCAATCAATGCAGCTAGAGAATATCATGTGGATAGACAAACAATATTTTGCTCCACAGGTGACAGGTAGGATCCCTTTCTGCAGAGTTCTAGAAGGCATTAAAATCAGCTCTAAGGAGCAAGACTGTTGGTGCTACCATCTCACCTCATGTCTGCCCAGCATTTTCTAGTCCTGGTACAGATGTATAGAGTCCAAACATATTACTTTTTGAGATGTATTGTTCTCCCTGTCAGTGCATCAAGGACTCGGGTGCCTCACCAAGCATTCTTGATCTCACACCAGAATTTGAGCTCTTAAACTCTTTTCCATATCTGCCCATTCTCCATTTCTCATCTAAGGTGCAAGAGAACAACCATGGGCCGCAGCCCCTCACTTGGATCCTCACAGGCTGAGTTTCTGAAGTAAAATTTGCTGAAGAAAAATAAAGCTTTTATAAACATTCTTTCTACGGAATTTGATCTCCACTAGTATCTTCTTAGTTTATGTGTTCTCCAAACTGAAAATACAGGGTAAAATAACTACCCCTATCTTGGTAGGCCTCATGATAAACAATACCTTTTACTTACATTTCAAAAGATAAGAGAAAAATACTAGTATCCCTGAAAGCATTTATTGAGATACCTTCAACTTGTAGAGATTTCCTGTCCAAAAAAAGATTAAAAATAGAGCCTGATAAAAATTATTCTCACAGGCATATCAATGTTTAGTATAAGGTAAACGTTTCACATTTTAATTTGTCTGTCTACGTAAAATGTCCTGTTTTGCACTCCTGCAATAGATTTGGATTCAAGCACAGCTGAAAGTGGGATCATAGTAATCATATTTCAGTTAGAGTACAGGTTGATTTTCTAAAGTAGATAGAACCAATCCGGATCTCAAACAATGCATTTGAATCATGATATAAATGTTTTGTTTTGTCTTATTTTCCCTTGTGAGATGCAGCTCCTCGATTGATGTATTAAGAAAATCCCACATTTCTCTTCCCCTCCCCCCATTTGACAGATGTACAAAAAATTGAGGGATTCCCTTTGTACAGTAATGTGCTTCATACAGTCTGCAGAGATGAAAGCTTTATGCACATTACAGATAGTTTGATCCAAATCTCCCTTTCTCTTCCTTAGGGCTTATTTCAAATCAGAGGGATTAAATATATTTTAAAGTTATTTCATTTAAAAGCAAAATTCTGTATAACAATTAAGTGTGTGTTGGTATTTCCTCTCTCCCCTCCCCCAACCTTCTGGAGTTAACTGCAAGTTTATTCGTGTACAATAAAAGAAAAACATAAAATACTCCGTAACACCTACATATTTAAAAGAGAATACCAAATGAAATGCAACGGGCCTCTCACCTCTTCATATCTATCAAACACAGCTCCATCTTGCATAAAGGAGGGAACTGGCTTCTGCCAGTTAAATTCATAAGGTTTTGCCATGATTATAGAAGAAAAACCTGAAATGGAATGAAAAAGCAAAGTTCAATTACTGTCTTTTAAAACAAGTATTTCAAAGTCTAAGCAGGAAAAAAAGTGACTTTTCGCTTTTCCTTTCACACTGAAGTATTAAAGGTCATTCCAATTCAAGAATCTTCCTCATAACTGTATTTTTGCTTCATGCTTCTAATGAAAAATACTTGTAAAATGCGTGCCTCAACTTAAATATTTGAAAAAATACTTGCACTGTAACATTACTTCATCTTAAATTTCTGCTACATCACTTGTAGAGTAAAAGGAGGCTGGGATTAACGCAGCCCTAGATGAAACAGAATACCATAACCTGTAATATACATGAGTGCTTCTTTTTTATAGGAAATCAGGTCCTACAAAGACTTTAATTTTTAACATTCAAAACTGCGTACTACATAGGCAAAATACACTTTTCATCCTCCGTATTTCAAAATCCACTTATATTTAATAAAGTCCTGGGTATTTTCACTGGTATTTTAGGACTGAAAATATTGATAATACATAGGCCAAAATTCATAGTGAAAAAGACTGTTTAGCGACACAGGGTGCTAAATAACTTTAACTAGTAGTACTGTGCATTTCTGCAAGTTTAAGTATGTGATCAAACTGTTAATTTATAATAGAATATAGAAGCGATAACACATGGACCTTACAATAAAGACTATCAGATATTTCAGTATCCTTTCCAATACCTTGGTGCCTTCTAAGTTATGCTGCTTTACACCAGAAAGTGTCCCAACTAGGTACTCTGAAGTATGGAAACTCATTTTATCCGAAATAAAGTATACCTGCTTTGTTCTTGCTTACTAACAGCATCTAGAATGCACAGCATCTTGGTTTTTCCTTTATATGCTGTCCCAGAAAGTCTTGCATGAGAGGGGAATACACTTGGCAGCAGTAAGATAACTGACTCACGGATGTTAGCAAATCATTCTGTGAAACGGTATATTGAAGATCAACAAAGCACACAGTCACGAGCCCTCGACCTTGCACGCTATCGCCTGTCTCACAGGTGAACACTGCCTTACCCCATTCTTATCTGCTTGCCTAGCCCTCCTCTGACACCTGACAATGTTAATCTACTATTGATCATCCCTAGCAAGACCTTACAGGGCTAATGGTTATCAGTATAGCCCTTATTCCGTTAAAATGTAGGCACCCAGCCCAAGCAAAGTTTGTGTAAGTGAGACTGAAAAGCATACATAAAATGCAAGGGAAAGCATGTCAGTATGTGTAATCTATGCTATGCAAACCAACTTCCTAGTATTTGTGGATGTCAAAACTCTGAGTAGCAGACTGAAATATTACCAATTAGGAAAGGATGCTTCCACAACGTTCTCAGACAGGAATGTCTACTTTAACTGAACTTTAAACCCAGAATAAATGCAGGTGTTTAAAAAATATCATGAATTTTATAGTATTCCCCTTCTCTGTCTTCACATAAAAAAATGTTCTAACAAGAGAAGAACAAAAGAACTCAGAGGATACTGTGAAAAGACTGCCCAACAACCGCTTTAAAAACAGTTACTTTTGATATTTTGCTACCAAAAAAATATCCTTACTACTAAAAAAGTGCAAAACACATTTTGAAGCTGCCCAACTCTATCTGCTGACCTTTTTTGGTCATTGATACAAGAAAGTCAAAAATACAAATCACATTTCCAAAGCCTTAAGAATAGTATAAATGAATTCATTCTCCATAACTTTCAAAAGTACAAATTGACAGTTACATATATATCACCAATAAACATTCACTTCTGTTGAAAATGGGATGAAAACTCAAATAACATATCTGTACACTCAAATTCCAAACAAGAGGCTAAACAATCTTTAAGACAACTCATCTGTACCTTTTTCCCCCAGTGAAGAGCTGCTTCGAATAAAACAGAGGATAAGGAACTAGGGTCAAGAAGTGATAAGCTGCATTTAGTATCTTATCAAAAACTCTCTTTTCTTTTTGCCAGCCTGGTGCATTTGGCTCTTACCACTCCATAAAAGAATGATAAGATCTTCCACGTAAGAATCATGAGATATTTCAAGATTCTTTCAGGGAACATGCCAAATTATTGAACTTCCATTATTTTTTATAAATATACTTATAACTTCAGGGTCTCTTCCAGTTTAGACCAGCATACACCTGCCTTTTCCTTATTCTACAGAGGAAGCTACATGCTGTAGCAAGATGGTGTCTTGTTCTATACAGCTCACTGACTTCACACAGGAGCTCAGTATAATCACACCACCTTTAAACCTTAGCGCTTGTTCTCAGAGCTAAGCTACATTTAGACAAATGCAGCTTCAGAAAGCTGTTTTCTGACTTTACAGGGTTTGTTAGTGGCAAAGTTGAAACCAGAACTCACAAACCCCCACACTATAAAACAAATCCTGAAAGGACTTGGAAAATTACCCCTTAGATTTAAAGGAAACTTAAAACATACACACCTGAAGTGACAAACTGTCCATGACCATGTATATTGACCATTCCTTTATCTGTTTAAATAACTTTTACTATCAGAATGCTCCCAAGAAGAAATCTTATACTTGAAATATGACAGGCAGTTTATGCAGCAACACGTGCTGCCTTGAACAACTTCTGGATAAAGTATATGCATTCTGTGCTAAAACATAAGAAATGCGACGACATTTTTGAGACTGTGAAGAATACCCTTCCACAGTCCCTAGTCTCTATACATGGACTCTACCCATTTTTAACTGACTGAACCCCAAGCAAGCAACAGGTTTTAAACGTGCAAGCTCTGCATCTGCTCTGAACTCCTGTACAAGACACATCACAACATTCCATCCAGCATCTGGCATTCTGAATCCTGGATGTAAAGAGGACTCGAACAGATACTTATCTTTCAGAAAGACTAATTACTTCAGCACTACAAACATGCACTTTACAACCAATCTGAACCTTACTGAGTTCATCATCCAGTCACAGAAATATAGCTCTTTAAAAATATAGCTCCTTTCCACAGATATCTTCTTGTCTGTGTGTACTCACACAGTATGAAGAAGCTGTCTCATTATTTCATCACTGATCATTTAAATAGATCGAGCTCTTCAGTTTCTACTGCAATGCACATTTTTCAAATCTTTGAGTCAGCCTGAGTCCTCTTCACTTTTCCAGCTGCCTTTCTGAAATTAGAGGTCTGGACCAGGACACAGTAGCCCAAGCACAGCCCTCTGTCACAAAAAACAGAATTACACTCTTTCTCCTTGTTTGCATAACCTGGCATTTAGCTGCAAGAAAACACACTTGATTGCTCATAATTTATCAAGCAATCAAATTCTGTCTCAGAGACTCAAGCTTATTGTTATTTACCATATTGCCAATGTCTTCCCTAGCTCTGCTCTCTCACAGGTCAATACAGTTTACAGATGAACTGAGACAGATGAAGTGTGAGGGAAAGATGACTTGAGTACATGTAGCAGGGAGCCAGATGAATTGTAACAAGCAAGATTTTTAAGCCATATGCTTTGGCAGCTGTGCAGAAGGTGAAGAAAATTCTCTCTGCCTTTAGAAAAGCTCTTCTCAGTCTCTCACATTTATTACACTCCTTTCAAAAAATCTATTCTTCTGTAACCTCTGTCACCTCTGGAGCTCTGTTTGTCTTTAACAATTTTTAAGGAGTTCAAAGAAAGTAAAAACCGAAACCCAATCCCATGCACCAAACTCGAATAAACACAACATTCTAACATTCCTATGGTTGCAAATATATGCATGCATATATCCACACTACAATGACAATCAAGAATTACTCTCTCTAATGAAATTTAATAAGAACGACACGTGTGAAGATTCAGCTGGGGCAGAGAAGATTCAGGAACTGAATTTAAAGAAAGAAAAAAAATTAATTTTGAAACTTTTAAACAATCTTCAAAGTCTTCTCACTGATTTAGTATTCTTAGAGTATAAAAATGCCTCTGGATACATACGCTTCAGAAAAGCAGAAAGAACACTCATATGAAATACACCTCCAGATTTAATCAATGACCACAAGAGAGAAGTCAGTGCAGTCTCTCAAGTTCAGGAGTTAAATGCTTTATGAATGTTTCTTTCAATACTGATTTATGCCTGAAGACAAGATTTAGATCACAAGGAAAAAAGCACCTTTTGATGCACTTGGAGCACCCAGGACACAAAATCAACCATGTCCAGAATAGCATTATTGAATACACAAGTCTCCTTTGTAAGTTTAGCTGTACTAAGCTAAGCTAAGATAAATCTGGGGTGTGGGGTTGAAGGGACTATAAAATCTGGGGTTTTTCATTCTTTGAGCAAAAGAAGGATAAGGTGTGGCTGAACAGGAGGAGGAAAGGATTCTGTTAATACAAAGCAGGCAAATGTTTGGGGAAAGAGGTGATATTCTAAACTAACCCGCAGGGCTGGCTAGCATGACGGATAAGATACTCCGCGGATCCCATAAACATCCTGCCAATGTTGAGACACTGCTGGAAAGGACAGCAGTATTCCTTAGAGCTGATTCCCCCCAGCCTAAAACACAGTAACTCAATTTCCATAGTTTGCTTAGCTGTGAAAATTATAACAACACTGGTAATATTTTTTTTTCAGTAATTATTATTTGTTCCTCTGGAATTAACCACTATTTGCTGAGTAAAAAGCAAGGAGGCCCCACACTCTGTTTGCCACTTCACCACTTACCTCTTCAAATCACACCACCTAAACTTGCCTTGGGTACTGTCTCTGTGGGCTTCAAGGTGAGGTATAAGCACGCACACAACACCATGCTAAGTAATCTTGCCCAGGCTTACATATATTTCAGAAACAAGAAAGCAATGTAAAGAAAAATAACATTAATGTATTTCTCACTCTTACTATCCCTGAAGTACATATATCCTTCACTACCACTCCTATTTGGTGAAGAAGGTTCCTCATAATGAAGCCAACCAGATCTGTATCAGCAGACCTCTATAACATTTTGATTTTTTAATGGAGTTCATTCCAGTTCAGAAAGTCTACCTACAGTGTGGTGGACTACAGTGAGAAACTAGCTATTCAAGGTAAGCAGGCAGTGCAACACCGAAATTCTTATTAAAATGCCCCCTTCATTTTTAACAAGGGTCTGAAGTATTGTCATATTCACATACTACAATTCTTTTGAGAGATTTACAGGAAGAAAACTCAAATTTCCGTACATTTACTCCTCAGCGTCAAATTCATTTGGTCATAAATGTACCAGTATTACCATATGCAAAACGCAGAGGTGGGGTGTTTTTTAAACACAGAACTTTGGTTTCTACTTTAGAACTTAAAATTCAGAGTAAGTTTAGAACATCTAGAAAATAAAAGCCACTAGAGTTTGAGTCTTATGAAAAAAGTGAGAGCCACACTACTATTTCTGCAGTATCCACACTACATTGGAAAGCAATTCCAAGATTTCACAGTTCTTCAGGATCTTATGTGGTCATATTTTGCTTGTTTTTATTTATTTGGGGGTAGAGTTTGTTTTTGTTTTTTTTTCTTTTCATTTTAAAAGAAGTGGTTTTTTCTCCAGGTTATTTTTAAACGCATTCCCACAGCTAATGCAAGCAACTTGAAACAGTTATCCCAAAAACAAGGTCCAGAAGCAACAAAAGACATACAACAGAGATCAGGCTCTTGAATATATACTGTCTAGAACAGTCTCATTTTCCATTTTGTCTCATTTTCCATTTCGTTTTAATTGCTGGAATGCTCTGGCATGCAGGGGCAGTTGAGAGGTTAGCTCAGAACAAAACGTGGCTTGTTCTTAACTAACCTTCTTCAGTTCGGTGAGGCTGCTCAGTGTAAAACCCTGCTTCAGGCTAAGAAATGAGGGTATCTGTTGCTGACAGCAGAAAACAAGAAATGCTTACACCATAGTATTGAAAGGCAGGCAGTCCTGCTTTAACTTAAAGTCTGAACTGTGGTTCAGTCATCACTGCATCACTGCTGACAGCCTTTATTTCTAACAGGCTGAGTTACTAAGATAGACGAAAGGACCCAAACAAGATCTCCCTGATACCTTAGCTGGTGTTCTTTTTGTCCTGGTTTACCAATATCTACAGTTTTTCCAAGCCACCCGATTAATTCTAAAACTCTCATTACCTTCCATAAGTACTTCCCATTCATCCCCTTTTTGGGAGGCATTCCCCTTTCCCACAAGTGAACGGTATGTAAAGAGCCATACTAAGAATAAAAAAAATTACTCTGGTATTTTTGCAACAGTATAACAAGACTATGTTTTGACAATTAGAAATATATTTCAATTAAGCCATTACAGAAATCTTCTCAGTCAGATGATACACTCAGGTCTAATTCCTCACAAACTTCTAGATTAACTGACTCGGTGTGAACTTGACTAACAGGCACTAAGGCAAAAAATGAGGAGTGCATATATAGCTGGTCTTATGCAGTTCAGACCAACAACTTAACCCTGCACACATACACAAAGCTCATAAAAAAAAAAGTGTTCACAGCAGCGTCAAGAATATTAAAAAAAAGAAAATTTTAAAATTCTCTAAGAGAACAGGCTTCCAAAGAAGTATCTATAATCTCAAAGTTTATCAATTCTTAATAATCAATGTGATGCAACTGACATTACATTTTTAATAAATTCATTGCAAGGAATAGAATATCTATTTCTTAAAAATTATAGGGCTTTTTATGTTTTACATAAAAAATAAAAAGCATTGATTCTGGTCATAAGGTTAGAAGACAGCGTAATACTAACAAAAGTTAGTATTAGTATTAGATTCTTCAGCAGAAAAATCCAACATGTGAAATGCTTCTACGTAATGGGATAAATACCAAATTCCTCAAAAAAATCAAAACAAACCAATACCAGTAACAAAAGAATCATCTAATTTTGTCACCTGGTGAAATGCTACTGATTGTGGTTGACTGTATCATCAGTGGATCTGAATTACCTGAACCTAAATTAAGGGACTTACTCTCCATTGCATCAAGGAGACTAAAGTTTGGTGGCGTATCACTCTCCTGAAAAACAAAGATAACTAACCCATCTTATTCTTAGAGCAAATCTTGTAGTGCCAAGAAGGCAATTTCTACACTCAGCAGCAACACAGTGTCACTGGATCAGATTTTTCCTTTGGAATTGATCCAAATTGATCACTGAAGTTATCTGAAATCATCACAGCTTCCGAGAGGACTGGGATCTGTCCTTGTGTGCCACCATATTAAGCTAATGCTATTAACTTCACTTGCTGAAACAAACGAGCCTTTAGATAGATGCCCCTTGAGATGCTCAGAAAAACAAAAGGAACTTGGCAATTTTAACAATGAAGTGTTAAAATGAAAAGGGTAAGTTTTTACTCATAGCCTACAAGGAAACTCGAACAGTAACAGAAGTTAATCTATATACATTCTCGGAAAAGTATGATTTAAACAGTAAGCAGTAACAGAAGTTAATCTATATACATTCTCGGAAAAGTATGATTTAAACAGTAAGCCAAAATGCAGCGCTATCATAACTAAAAGGTAGTAAAAATTTAAATATTAAAAAATTAAGAATCAGACACACAAACCTATACACCTTCCCAAACCAGACATTTTTTAGTGTTGTTCTTTCCTTCTGGTGATGGAAAATTTGGCTTCTCTATTTTCACTTTTGTTACAGTAAAGGCAAAAGGCAAGGGAAAAGGCATGGATCTTCCAAAGTGAGGGTTTTAGAGAGGAACATGCTCATAATGTACAGAGAATTTAGCTATCTAGATTATCAAAAGATATAATAAATTATAATTAATTTTTATTTACACATATTATTCAGCATCCATCTAACAGTAACTTTTTTGCTTTTGACCTGTCAAGTGAACTTAATTTCATAATGTAAGCATATCATGAACGTTTCCCTAGAACTTTTCTTGTTTTCTCATTCCAATAACGAACACTAATCCTATATAAAATTAAGTTGTCTGAGAATGTGAAAGATGCTATAGTTTTATGTTTATTTAAACATAAGTGGTAGAGGCATTCAAGATTTAACTTGAGTATTATGTCAAGTGTTCCATTTCTTGGACACCTCCTCCTCCCCAGGTAGTAATAGAGAACAAACCGGACTTTGATGAAAGCAATAGTTTGTGTAACAGTTGTCAAGACCTCTTCTGAACTGCTATAGCATGTGATGTATGTATACAATGTATCTTGATTTAACCAGCAGTGACTTTTATTAAGTTTAATTACCTCACTCTGTGGCTTTCACTTCAAGACAGTGTTAAAATAAAGGCTGCTTCATGAAATACTACTAGTACGACTAACATCACCATCAACAACAAACACATAGCACTTGCAAAACATCTGAAGTATTCTTTGAATTACTTAAGCCCAAATTCTCTCTTTCCAGTCTTGCAAAATCTGGCACCTTGTATAATTACAGCAATGAAACCCTAAAGGAAAGGGACTTATCACATTTATTAAAAAAAATAGTGTCTTCAATATGCTCTTTGGGCAATTAATACCACACTTAATCTCTACTGTTGCTTAAGCCGTAGCAGACAGATAACACATCTTGTAAGTTAGTTAACAGTGTTTCTCCTTTTTAGGCACATCTGTATAAAGCATTTGTGTCAATTATTTTAATTCAAATCATGAACAATTTTGACATTTAGAATTTCAACAATTTCTTCCTTTTACCCTCCTCCCAGGGCTTAGCACTCTAAAAAATCTCAAGCAGAAGTGATTCCTGTTCTTTAATTAGATAGGAAAACATAAATAAATGATTTAAATTAAAATCCTAAAAAGAATCCAGGTGGGAGTACAGCTAAATAGCAAATAGCCTTAAGTGAGCACCATCCCCATTATGAATGCAGAAGTTCAGGGATCCTAGGACATAAAACAACTACAAATTTCTAAGACTGAATTATTAACTACAAATATAGAAAAAGCAACATGAACTTCCAAACCAGATTCATATCATCAGTCTTTCATTTTTATGTGCAAGGAAAAGTTTCAGGAATAGCACAAGCTAACAGCTCAAAGGAAAATAAAACAAACTACAAATATCAGCTGCTTCATGACCAAGTCCTGAGAACACAGTTGTCTGTTTCCAAACAATGACACAGACTCAGACCTTGTATTAATGAAAGGTTGAGATCACATTTTTGCAATAACTTCTAAACCTCTGTGTGTTTGAAATAACCCCTTCTATGGTCAGGTACTTTAGTTCAATCCAAACTTTATTAAAGTTTTGACATGACTTTATATGAGTTTGCTCAAAATATACAGATACTTTAAAAACTAATAATCTGTAAGGAACGTAGATGTTAGTTTTAAATCTAAAATTAGTAAAGGGACATTCTAATTTGCAGGGTTCAATTCTGATCAGTTTTCTAGATGATTTCTGAGAAAACAGGAGAGCCAAATTGTTGGCAAAATGTCAGACAAAGCAAAGGTGGTAAATGTTGTAATCATTCCAGTGGTCCAAAATGCATTAACATCAAAATGCTGCATTTATTATTTGACAACTGGGAGCGTGTTAAAAGAATTACTAATTTCTTGGTAGCCTGTATAAAGCCTGCAAACTACAGTCCCCACAAAGACCCACGGGCTTTTACACTTTTTAGGTGTAATTGTCATTGTGCACTTTAACCCGTGACTGGTCAAAAAACTTCTGTACCTATTTGACAACTCATAACAATGCTCAGATTTCATCTCATCACTCAACCTACATCCCAGAGAAAGCAAGTTTTGCATCCCCTTCTTTAAACAAGAAAAGATAAAATGGAATGAAATGTAAGAAGCGTAGACCTAGCACCTCTGCATTCAATCAGTGCACTCATTACTCCCTTGCACTCAACATCCTTCCCATTATCCCACTCACTCACCTGTTGGCTCATGCCCTGACTCAAAGCCTCAGCTAGGAGGTAGGGGAATGCAGGCATGGCATTATCAGCTGGTTGTAATGGAAATTATCCACCATCCTTCTGACTACCCAGCCCCAGTGGCTGCAGTAAATCCAGATCCTGAGTAGCACAGATTCGTAGGTGCAGCCGTTCTTCCTTCCTCCATTCTGTGACACAACTTGAGCTCAAGTAAGAGCCACAGCAGGGCATCTGTAACCTGCCCTAGCTAATACCTGCTAGAGGAAATTCTAGCTCCCTCAGAATGGTTGGTTGGTTGGTTTAATTTAACTTTTCTGTTAAGATTTCAAGTTAAAATCAGAAAAAAACAGAAAGCAACAGAACATACTAATTGTCTTTCATAAAGGCTCTTTCTCTGATTCCTCCCAGACAGTAGCAGGAAAAGAAACACACAGTATACTCATGGTGTGCACTTCAACATTATTGTGCAAAGAGCAGACCTATGAATCACAGTAACATTTAGCAGATAGGGACAAAATAATCACAAACTGCCTGGCCTAAACAATGTTGTATAGGTTCAACTTGCCCATTTCCCTCACCCTCACGCATTCTACCTGTTGTGTGCAGAATCAACATTCATTACTACCTGTTCAGAAAAAACACTACCTCTCTGGGCTAGCTGTAGGAGGCAAGGGATCTGGGTTACAGTTAACATTTAGCCAGATTGCTCTGGAGTCCTGGATACACACTTTGCCATTTCCCATTTTCTTTTTCCCTCCTCTGAAAAAATGAGGCTAGCAAGACTTTTATTAATCACCCACTTAGTGATGCTAATTATTTATCTATATGGAGAATTTGAAAGCACTAACAGCAAGGTGTCCCAGAGTTAAGCTATTAGTATTACACACTTTTAATCACTAGTAATTATCATTATTAACTCATTAATAGATAACTGGTCATTTTTCTGAAGATAAGATTGCCATAGTTCTAAACATAATGTATCATAATAAGACAAGGCTAAAAATAAAATGTTGCCTATAACATGGAAATCCAGAAGCCTTCTTTCAGCAGGACAGCTGTCCAAATACAGACATGTTTGAGATGTACCAGGTTAACAGCTATTTATAGCTTTCATTTCCTAGAGATTCAAGAGGAAAAGCAACTGGTTCTGAACTTTAAATTATCATTACTTCATTACTGTAGGTAGGTGGCAGAGTAAGCATTTCTTGAAAATTTCTTTCAGCCAGGTTTCCTTTTGAATGGCTGTTGTGTCACTGCCCAGAAGCTCCAAAAGCAATGGAGACAGAGTAGCCAGGGTTGTGCAGGTAATGAGATCAAGGATAAAAAGAAATGTCACCAATCCTTTAGTTTCTTCTTAGTTTTAGGATTTTTTTAGTAAACTAATATCACAGTTGATAAACAAAAAATGAATGCATAAAACATGGTGCCACTGTTTCTTTCAACTGTTCTCTGCCTCAGAAAAACAGTGCAATCTGAATAGGTGTTTCTACTAATCAAATATTGAAACAACCCTCTTGACATTGTGCTATGTTTCCTGTTACATTAGTCATCATCAAATTGACAGCTGTTGTCTCTTCATAGTAAAATGAGGTCGAGACATGCAAGGTAAGTTTATCTGATAAAACAGTTGAGAGTGCTAATACATTCATGATTGAAGCATTCAGTTGTTTACATTACTTGAGAACAACATCCATAAAATGTCTTCCTGAATATCAATGTACCTCTTGTGTAAAAAAATGGGGCAAAACCAAGCATGAAAGCTACTAAAGAGAGGCATGGGAGAATGTTCCAAGCCAGTAGCCTTTCCAAATCTTCCTGATGAATGCATTTTGGCTTGTTAGCTATTCATAATATATATGAATTTTTCTGGAGGAAAAGCATTTCAGTTTTAATACTACTCCAAACAGATGACTTGACACAGTATTCCAAAAGGGATAAAAATAAAAGTGTTGGTATGTAACCTATTTGTCCAGTATGGAGACAAAAAGGAGGCCAGTCTTTCTCAATCAGAAGCACTGATACAGTGTACTGGCAGACAAAGCCTATTTTGAACACTTATTTGACATCTCATAATAAACAACAGGCTTTACAGCATGTTGAGAGATCCAATTTATTCAGATTTCTCTGGACTAACTGGAGACACCACAGTCAGGGGAGTGACTTTAGATTTCTCACTGTTAAGATGCAATTCAGTGTTGAACAGCAGGAGATAAAAGAGGAAGCTGAGCTGTTACCTCCCCAAGCCTCCTCATCACTGCTCTTTATTGTCCCCTGCTGCTGGGAGCCACTTCTACTGAGGTGGAAAGGGACAAGGGCAGTACGAGTGGAGGACGTCTTTGCCCTCATGCCAAGAAGACAGGTATATAACACAACACACTCACATAGGCAGGAAGATAAGCAGTGCTTTCTCCTGGAAAGGTGAGAGTATGCACATCATGCTACAATTTGAAGACATTCTTGCTTCTGGATAACCATTAGGGGAGAAAGAAATGAAATAGGTGTTTGGGGAAGAGCTCAAGAACTGAAAGAGGACAAGGGAACTAATGACAGAAAAAAATGCAGAAAGCAAGGAAGAGATGACAGACAGTGACGTAGGCTTTGACATGATGATGAAGTGTCTGAGCAGGCCAATACAAATAAAATGAAAAGGGAAGGTAGCAGCATTTTCACAATGCTAGAACAGTGGGTGATATGGAATAGCTGAAATGGAAATGGTTTGGGATAACACAAGTAAGGCTATTTTTAGAGATTATTCCAAGTATGAAGCTGGATTTCCACAATAAGGCTGGAAAGGAGGGAACAGGGTGGAATACACACTAAGCAAACCAAAATGCCTGTGTCTAGGCATGTGAGGTAAAAAAGAAAGAAGTAGCAAGAATAGCGTCAACACTCCAGGCAACAGCAGGGTGGTGTTATTTATTGTGACAGCTCAGGAGTGGGGATGGCAGGTCTCCCAGAGACAAGGAGTTCAGCATTCCCCTGTGCTGTAGACAAGCCAAGGACACTTGGGGATAATGTCTGGGAAGGTGAAAGAATTGGTTCTAGATGAGAACATGGAGGCCAAAGGCAGAGGAATCTGTCTGGAAGCCATCAGACACAACGGAAATCCACGGATGCAACTTATTACACTCACTGAACTGTGGTACTTAACTAATACTGCCACTACCCATTCTGGCCTCCTACAACTTAGTAACAAGTGGTACCCACCCTCATCAAACACAGAGCCTACCAAAGTCAAGAGCAGTGTCACACGCTAAGCACAGCAGACTATGGTGAAACGGAGGGTAACATTTTTATATGCCTAAACCTCATTTTGCTTCATGCATTAAGCATTTCCAACATAATATAACCATTGCAAAGAATAAAGACTTGGGCCCAATATGCTTTTCCCATAAGAAAACTGGTCAGCTAGTTCAGACTGCTTTTCTTCCTGTCACATACCTATTAAATCCTCCAGACTGTTTAATGTGATAAAAATGTCTAGACTGGTTTTTGACTGAAAGCTTAAAGAAGAGAGTTCTTTGCCCTTGGCTAGTAAACCCCTTTTCTCCTTTCTTGGTAAGCACAATAATGTGCAAGCTGTAGTTCTGCTGACTACACTTTATGCATAAATACAATAAATGTACTTCTGGTATCTTTATAAAAATACAGTCTTTAGAGATTTCAGAGGTGACTGCGGGGACATATGAACAATATACATACAAAACCGTATAGTGTTGTGTTGCAAAGAGAAATCTGGAGCTCATAATCAAAGTGCAGATGTTGTTGAGGAAAAAGAAGATGACAGAGCACCTCTCACACTCCAGTGAACAAGAAAAGCAGAAAAAATAACTGAAGGAGCTCTGTTAAGATGTTTTGCTGAAGCAATCAGTAAAGGTAGAGCTTAGGCAAGAAATCCCAATAGGCACATTAGAAAGAATGGTAGCACATCATGCATGCAGTGTTTTGTGGTCCCTCGTTGCCCTCAGTCTTAGTACCTGCTTATTTTTATATAATAAAACTTCTGACATACTCACAATCACTCTAAACTTAGATGCCACTGCACGATTTATACTAAAATATCTCTGGCAGTGAAACTTTCCAGCTCAACTGGTACACACCCTTCAGCCCTTTCTTTTTAGGCGTTATAAATCTGCATCTGTGGAGTGGGCCTGGTCAAGGAACAGGTGCATCTGATTCTTGTCAGCACATGTGACTAAAATGTTGGAATCCAAGCGGCATAGTATGGAAAAAGCTTAAGCAGAAACACTATCCCTGGACACTACTCATTGTAGCTGACTCCCATGGGAAATATAACTTGCCAAAAGAATTAATGGGCAATATGATGTGACAGAAACATCAGTTTAGCACAGTCACTACTGGACTGTCAAATCACATATCAAAGTCCTACTTCCCACTTGTTCCCAGAACAGCCTTAACATCCTGAGGATAATTTTTTGTTTAAAATGCTCTTCAACCTCATCCAAAGCCATAACTCTTGTTGGCTGTGACCAGACCACAGAGTGCATTGATAGCCAGAGGAGTCAAAGAAGATACAACTGACAACTCCACAGGAGAACAACAGGGCTTGGGAATATCTATGGGAAAGCTGTTTAAAGGGAATAAAATGACAGCTTTTCCACATTAAAGACTGTGGTCAGAAAGATCTGTACAGTAAAGGCACTGGCCCACCACTAAGAACTTCTAGTTTCCATTCTCATTAAGTTACTGTTTTTCCTGAGTAAGTCACAACATCCCCCTCTGTTTAAAGCAAGAATTGGGGTTTTCAGCATCACCAGGGAAGGCAATTTTATTGTTTTTGAAGCATTTAGATACTATACAACCACATTATACAATGGAGGACAGATCAAGCAAAGTGCCAATGTCCAAAATCAGTCTACACATACAAGTTGAAAGCTTGGAGCAGGAAGGTTGCATATTTATGGTTTATTTGTTTGTTTCCTTGTTTTCTTTAAATATTAATATAGGTTTTAGATCAAGAAACCTTTCCTTCTGTCAGCACACTCCCCGACAACCTTTGTTTCTTTACAGCTCCCATCCATGTCAGAGGTTGTTTTGCAGAACCATAGCACTGTGGAATTAATCCTTTCTTTGCTCCATATATGCTCCTTTGGGCATCTGAGTGAAATGGCACATATAGGGAAAATGGAATAGACCAAGCTGGTGTTTCTCTGGAAAGCCCTGTGCCATTCCAAGTAACCCTGAGAGCAGTCTGCAAGCTTTTTATGTTGAGCAGCTGGCAAAAGCCTGCTGAAGGCAGGCACTCAGGCTGTGCTTAGTGAGATACCAGCTTGTTGGAGAGTGTTTTTTGGATGGAAGACAAGAACAGTACAGGGAACAGAGAGGCTACTGCTTTTCCTGAAACAGAAGTGGCTGGCACAGAAAGAGAAAAAAACCCCCAGATTTTAGAGTTAACAGTTTTCTCTTCCAAAGCTGCATTTTTACTGTTTTCTCCAAAACTTGATAGCATGCACTAGTTAAGGTTTTAACCAATAATATTGTTCATTACAGTATGCAAACATATATACATAGATAAAGATTTGTGTGTAAGAAAGTGTGAACTAACTGTCCTTACCTCAGAGGATGCTTGATTAACCACATCGAGGACACAGATACCCATTAGCTTTATAAACAGGCAGAGCAGTGGACACCAGTGTCCCCAAGTTAATTGTTACCACTGTCTGTGTGCTGGACACTATCAGAGGTAACCTGAGTAACCTAAGCGCATAAAATCCAGCAAAACACAACACACAGGTGCTTGTTCAGAGTGCCAGCAAAAGTGCTGGAGCAATCAGGGATGATAAGACGAGCCAATCCAACTCCCTCCCACTGAAAAGAGCGGTCCTACCCGTCACTTCTGCTTCCTGTTGGATGCCACCTTCCCTGCTAGCCCAAGTGATCACAGCTTAGCCAGTTCACCTCTGTATGATGGTGGAAAGCTTATTCACTTATTGTTTTCTACTAGCTTCATGCATTTTATCCCAGTCACACAGGACTTGAGTCATGTCCAGAACCAGCATTAAGGAAAGACTTTCAGTGTGTGGCTGAGGAAGCAGCACCACCACCTTTTTTTGGTGGCAGCAAACTGCAACAGTGGGCCAGCCAAACAGGACTCATACTACTGGGAAATATCACTGTGATTTTGAAAACTGGTTGTCTTCAGGTGTGCTTTTAATTCACTTCAGTCTGTTTTTTCAGGACTGTTAATCTGATCTACCAATTCTCAAAGAAGTTTGCTATTTCTGTAAATTTTACAGACTGCAAACTCTGCTTTAAGTAGAGGGGTTTAAGAACTTGCTTACTATAATGTAAAAAACCAAGCCCACTGCTAGCAAGGTCTACCATAGCTGGTGAGCTGAAACATATTTTCAAAAGCTACGTACATATATATATTCTTAAGTAAAACCTGTGCAAACAAGAAACAGATAGCAGAGCAAATACAAAATTTATTCTTAGTTTGTTTTTGAAGATATGGTTAAAGAAGAGCTTGATTTTAAAGTTCAAGATGGCAATACTTGAAAATCAGGTTGAATATAAGATCATGCTGGTACTGGATGTGATAAGCAGAGAAAGTGCACTTTCCACTGGAAATCCAAATTCACACACAAGATAAGAAGGAATAAGTTACTTATGCAAACCCATTATTGTGGCAGAACTATCAGATCTAGGAAACAAAGGCTGCTCTATTCAAGCTTCTCTAATGGACAGTAGTCTGTTACAATTAAAGAAATCTGACTTCTTTTGCTTTCAGTCAGGATCCTGGCAGGCATCAGGTAATGTCTTTTATATCCAAATCTGCCTTTCTTATTAGGTATGGCTTTGTATTAGGGTAGAAGTATGAAGCCAGGATATAAAACAAGTTTATATACCAAGATGAAATCCACCAAAGCTAACTAAAAGGAACAATTATAAATAAGAGCTCCTGCCATGCCACCTGAACCCCTATGGTTGTGGTCTCTGGCATGTGCCACAAATTGAACTCGAGGAACACAAAGTCTAATCAGCAGTGCTACACTGCAAAGTCTCTCACTCTGTAATCGTACCTGTGGCTGAAATCAAGACACGCCTCCACGGACCTGCTTTAGAGATGAGACATGCCATAAGATCAATTTACTCAATGCTGTTTGTAAAATATTACTGAAAAAAGTAGGCTACGTATTTAAACTTTCAATGTTAAACAAGCAAACAAAAATATCAAAATGAAGAACTTTTTTCGGGTTTTTTTTTGTACATTTATATTAAGAGATGTGTCTTTTGTCCTGCATCAACAATACAGATTGTTCTCAGAAAATGTGATGCCTCAATCCATTATTTTATTCATACACAAAAATCTTCTGTCATCAATTAAATGATGCGTCTAACTGTAACTAGGTGGTACCTCTGTGCCTATGCTGGCTAAAGATCAAGTACAACTGATACTCACACCAGTAACAGGAAAAGCAGCTCAGGCCACCAAAGGTGTTTTATTCAAGTCTTCAGTGGGCATATTTATGCTGTGCAATGTAACATGTAGATGTGTGAGTGAGCTCTGAGGTGGCAGTGTTTTGCCATGCTTTCTAGGGTGCTAGAAACAACCTCACTATGCAGGCTTCTCAGCCCCGCAGAGCTCCATGCTGGACTGCTTGCAGTTCATGTATTGCTTGCCCAGGGATCTTGGGGATTTCTACCCATTACAGTATGTAGGGCAAGCATAGCTTCTGCTGCAACCATCTAGTGTGCGCGCTGTGTCGCAGTACATTTACAGTCACTCAGAACAGGCCTACTGAAAGCTTTAAAATATCACAAAGCAATCTTTGAAGCAATCAGAGATGATTCTAGATAGCAGTAATATTCTCAAAGACTCTTCCGAAACACTAGTCTTTGTTCAGAACAACAGCCTGCTGTTACCAAATCCTCCATAAATTATTCCATACTGGCAATATTGCTGTAATACTCATTTTCACTATGTATAAGCAGTACCTGCTCGTATGTAACGTATCAAGATGTTGGAAATGCAGGTCTCAGATTTCTGTCTTCTAATTATGGGACTCCCCAAGGCAGGTATACTACAAGGAAAGATTACTTTAGCAAAATACGGGTGAAATCCAAATCCTAGGTTTGTAGTCTAGCCTTTAAAATTGCAGGTTTACTTGAATAAAACTATTGTTTAAGGATTAAGTTGAAACTGAAGCTCAGGAGACTGAAGAAAACTGAGCTGTGATAAAGCATGCATTTTTTGCCCCCTAACTCTGATTTATGTTCAGCTTACAGACCACTTCTTAGGAAGGACTCAAGAGAACCCCATAAGGCATTTGCAAGCAATGCTTTGACATAAGCAGTCTGCTTGCTAAATTCAAGTGACCCATCTTGAAAACATCTGGAATGGCATATCAAACTCAGTGAAGTCAAAGAGATTTTCTCCAACCAAATCTTATAATACATGGCACAATTTTACCATTTTCACAGACTGTTAATCTTATTTTTTTAATATGCCAACATATACTTAATCGGCTTCTTGAAGTTAAAATTTATGCTTACAGCAGGAGGAATCAATGATCTGAAAACAACAATTTCCTATTTTTACCCTAGTTTTCAGCATGTTGTATATGCATTCAATTCTTCCTTTAAAAAATAAAGGAAGATGAAGAAATAGAAAGGAAAAAATTCCTCTTCAAAACTCTTCAGAATTTAAAAATCAAATTCACTAGTAATAAACTTGACTATATGCAGCACTGTTCATCAAATGGTTAGAAAGCTCCCCCAAAAACCAGATCACTTTCACAGACAAGAAAAAGGCTATGAAGAGTAGAAAACAGAGATGATCTAAGAGAATAATTGTATTTATCATCCACTGGATGTGTCATGATATTCACTTTATTTACCAGAGTTTTCACCAGAACATTTGTTGGTAATAATAATAATAATAATAATGTGCTAACTCACATCCTTCTGTAAACTCCAGTGAATCGTTACTTGCACTACTATGTGTCTAAATATGCTGGCAAATGTGGTCCATGTAATGCATGAATGTTAATGTATAACAACTTCAACGCCTTCTGTTACATTAAATAATGTAATTGTCCTCATGAAAGACATTTTTAAAAGGCGTGTGTGCACCTTGTCAGATAGAAAGCCAGTAAATTCTGCAATACTAAACTGGTAGAAATGCACATCTTTTGGATGTATCTTTAGAAGAAAGTTTTCATTACAATACCTTGCCATTAAAAAAAAAAAGCCAAACAAACAACAAAAACATTAAGTCCTTGTACTTCAGGAGACTCAGAAAAGTCATCTGCTCCACCCATCCAGCCCTGGGAAGAGTCAAATCCATTCCATTCTGATAGACAGGACTAACGTTCACATAAACACTTCCAGTGCTCCACCGGTCACAAGCTCCACAGGCAACCTATTCAAGTACTTCATTATCCAATAACTTGGAAATTTTTTTCCTAGTTTAAATAATCCTCATTTCAAAGACTCCCATATTTCTTATACTATACTCCATGGTACATAGATTTTCCCTTTTCTCTTTGCAGAAATCTACTTAGTATTTAAAATCAATGGTTAGTCAATGATCATTTTCTAAGAGTATGATCTTGTTTAAAAGTTATTCAGCTGAGTAAATGATCTAATGTTAAGGGCGACTGAGAGACAGTTGACAACATGCTTACTCTACACAGTGTTTAGGACAGGCAGCTTCACCTGCCTCATAGCTTACAAAGACAATAGTATTTAAAAAAAAAAAAAACAACAAAAAAAACCCAGCTGGAAGCTAGGAAGTACATTGCAGAAAGCACAAAAACACAGTAGACAATACTTCATAAGACTCAGGGTAAGATACTGGATTATTTTTCATGTCTGTGCTTTTGCTGTAGAGCACTGGCATTCAAAAATGAACAATCCTTTGGAGCACTAGACACAGATCAGATCTTTGCTGGGAGACAAGCAGGCAGGCAATCAGAAAGTGGCATGCTGGGAATACACTTCCATACTGTCCGTAGAAGAACAGGTAATTTTACCTGTCTGATGCAATTCATCAAGTCTGCCTGCAAGAACTCGAGATGGAACACAAAAACATTCGCCTGAGAGCTTTGTCCATATACAGGAGAGACCTGCAGATTCCACTGGCATCGTCCCAAAATACAACAGATATCTGGACAAGTCTGGCAACCTGCGGATTACCTCACAGCGCAGGGGGAGGTACCAAAACTGGAAACCCTCTGTATGCACTTGCAGATACATGTCGTATGTCTGCTGCACTTTGCAACCACCAGCATGTCTCAGAGAGGTCGCAGGTAGGATAATATTGAGAACATCGCTTTTGGCATGGAGCGAGCATTCTCCCATACAGGACATAAGCAAAACAAGTGTAAAGCTGATATCCAATGTATTAGTACAGTTTTGCACCTAATGGCTACTGAGGAGATGAATGGTTATGAGGTAAGGTTCAAGGAAGGGAAGCTTTAAAAAAAGGGGCAAAACAGGGTGGTACACCACTTGTAAGAGTATATCTAATGGCAAATAACTAACTCATTTTCAGAAAGCCTGGTAATGGGTTTTTTTTTCAATGACATGCCTTTTTAATGACAAATTTAAAAACAAAACAAAACCTCTTGCAATTAAGGTTTTCAGCTTCTGTTTAAAAGTCATTTATGAGCAGGTACACTACTGGCTGATCCTGCCTCTCACATGAGTCACGCTGTAGATGTATAAGAGGCAAGGAACACAGCTGCTTAGTGAATGTTTACTGCTACTTTATCCAAATTGTCCTTTAGCAATCTCAGAGCACACAGAAGCATTGTTAATCTCAACAGACAAAGACTGGCACTAGACCTGATAAACTGCTATCAGTTTCTCTAACTGATGACTGGATGCAACCAAAAATCCAACTGGCAATCTGAATATGAAGGCCTTATTATTTCTAGGTTAAATAATCCCAATTAATTCAATCTTTCCTTTTTTCTCATACTCTAACCACACTATCTCTCTCCTTTCAACTCCCTGTCCCCAGAGAGACCCCACTTCTTCTGAGGTACTGTGCCTAACACTGGGTAATCCAACAAATCCTTCCTAGGATTTTGTTACCATAATCAATAAGGAAGCATACAAATTCCAGTAATTACCATTCATTGAGAACTCATGAGGAGGACTACAGTAAAACAACACAATCCAAAACAAAACCAGAAAACCCCAAAACAAACCAGGCATGACTGTTAGCTTTAGTACTGGACTTGCATTAAAGTCCTGTCTCAATTTCTTTAAGACACCTAGAGAAGCTATGTTCCCTTCAGATTCTTTCATACCCAGCAGCAGGTATTAATTCTGGCAAGTTCATGGTACTTTAAATGATTCCCCCCTCCCCAAATACATGTGGTAATTAAAAATACTGATTTCCAATATGACCTACAATCAGGAATTCAAATAAGCAGGCTTCATCACAAATGACAAAACACACATGCTGTGACTGCTAAGATATCAGCACATGCTGGACCAGTGGACAGAAGTGATTTTGAAAGGCCAGCATCCCAGCTTATGTAACTTGGCTGGGAATATTTTGCTTAAAGAATGAGCCAGGACAAGCTTGAAAGAAAAAGGGTAAAAGTTTTTGCTATGTAGTTTCCAATTTATGCAAATTTGAAATAGTTTTCCTTTTTAAATTTTGTCTAACTGATTTGAAATTAATTATTATAAAAATAAGGATGTCCATAATGATGGGAACATAATTCTTTAGGGGCTGCAAAATACACTTAATACTAGCCTAGTGCCAGACTCCTGCTTTTAG